>JAPYZJ010010116.1:0-10966 GCA_030522765.1 Ophioninae sp. B BG-2022a
AGCAGAGTTATTTACAAATATCGAATTTTCGATTACCAATTTGTTTTTGAAAATGACCGTCGAAAAAAAATGAAAAATCGTTTCGCTCCCAAAATTGACTCGAAAAAGACAGAAAAAATGTAATTCATTTTTCGGTGATAATTTTCAAAAAAACGAAGCAGAGTTATTTAAAAATATCGAATTTCCGATTGCCAATTTGTTTTTGAAAATTGAAAAAAATTGAAAAAAAAAAAAATGAAAAATCGTTTCGTAGCAATTATCATCAATTATTGAAAGATGTGTGCTTCTACCGATACCCGAACTGGAAGATGATTCTGGTCTTCCCCATAGAATTCCCCGTGCTTGGCTGGATTTTTTTAAACTCCCGTGTAAACTTAATTTTTACATAAAAAGTACTAAAATTCGAGGTGTCCACCTTCCGATCAACTGATACGACTGAGAAAAATGAAAATCGTTCGGTCCAGCCGTTATCGAGAAAAATTACGAAAAATGTTCGTCGTTTTCGTTGCCGGAAAAAAAATCCGTTAAATTTGCTCTAACATCGAACAATAATACTAATATTTTGGAATAAATGATATACAGGGTGTGGCGTAAATAGTGGTCCACCCTTAAGGATTCAATTTACCAGATAGTTAACTATAACGTATTATTATTCAAACTATTTTTATTAAAAAATATTTTTATTTATTTTTTAACAAACTTGTAATCTTTCGTTACAAATTTGGCAGTATTTTCAAGAAAAAACCATTTTTATTTCCGTTCTACGCTGCTGAATCGTTGAATCGTGAAAAATGGATTTAACCTAAAAAAAAATAAAATCCACAAAAAACAATAATTTTTCACGAAATTTTGTTTTTTTTAAACCCTTGGACGAAAATAGTTTAAATAATAATACGTTATAATAAACTATCTGGAATATCGAATCGTGAACGGTGGACCATTATTTACGCATCACCCTGTATGTACATGCGAATGTACAAGCTGGAGTATAAAAACCCAACGAAAAGCCATTTGTCGTAATTTGCGGACTAAAGTAAAAACGCGACGAAAAAAGAAAAAAAATATTAGGATCGTTATGTACGTAATGACAAGTGTCAATGTCGCCGATGCTCGAAATTCTCGAAAACTCGAAACGTATTTCTCTTTTCATTGCTAAATCCCCTTTGACTGTATAACACAAGCTTCGATCGATCCAACAGGTATTGTCTGCATTTTTCTTTCTCGTAAATTTTCATATTCTCTCGAGATCTCCAGGCGAAATATTATTTAAAATTTATTTTAAATTTATTTAAAAATTCTTTATTATTTATTTTCAATGAAAACAATAATAATGATAATAAATGTAAAAATCGATTTTATTTCAATTTTTATTTTATTTAAAATTCATTTTTTATTTATTTTCAATGAAAACAATAATAATGATAATAAATGTCAAAATCGATTTTATTTCAATTTTCATTTTATTTAAAATTCATTTTTTATTTATTTTCAATGAAAACAATAATAGTGATAATAAATGTCAAAATCGAGCGAAACGTCACGGTTTTGAATAAACCAATGAAAATATAGCTTTGAATGATTTCTATCAAAAAATGATGTATCGCATTAAATCAATAAAAAATTGGATCTCAAGCTTTATATCCCTAGGAAAATATTACTAGTTGGAAAAAGACACTAAAATGTATTTCGCAGAAAACTCGAGAAACTATGAAACTCTCTTTCTAGGTAACAGAATTTCGGAGGCTTGAAAAAAAGTCGCTATCCCGTTTAAACGAATACGCTTACAATAACATAGCACGTTTATACATTTTGATTATATTATTCTTCGCCATTGCCGTCGGCCCTCCCTGTCCGCCGTTTTTCACGGAGCCGTCAAGGCTTTCGGATAATACTGCCCCTATTCAAATGTAAACGATAGAACAACTGTTGGTAATTCTTTACTTCAGCAGTTTTTTTCGAAAAATGCTTCCCGATTTTTTTGTTGCTGATAAATCGCTTTTTTAATTATAAATAATGATATTATTGATGCGGAAAAAGGTTCCTATCAATTATGATTTTTTTAATTTTTTACCCGAAACAAATATTTGTTTGGGTTGGAAGGTTCCTATCAATTACGATTTTTTTTTATTTTCTACCCAAAACAAACGCAAACAAATTCAAACGAAGTTTTCGGTTTATTTGGGTTGAAAGATTCCTATAAATTATGCATTTTTTATTTTTTTTTATCCAAAAGAAACCCAAAAAAATGCAAACAAAGATTTCGGTTTGTTTGGGTTGGAAGTTCTCGTCAATAATGCATTTTTTATTTTTTTACAAAAGAAAAACAAAAAAAAATTTTGGGTTTGTTTGGGTTGAAAGATTTCCTATCAATCATGAATTTTTTATTTTTTCGCCCAAACAAACCCAAACAAGGGTTTGGGTTTGTTTGGGTTGGAAAGTTCCTAACAATTACGAACTTTTAATTTTTTTCACCAACTAAACCCAAACAAATAATGTGTGTTTAAATGTATTTGCGATGCTTCGATGCCACGAACACTAAGTGGTCTCCTTTAATGCAAACGGTGTTCAAAAATTTAACAAATTTACAAATTTATAAAACATGGTCATAAAAAATGCAAAATTGATAAGAACCTTGTTCCGCATCAATAATATCATTGTCTATAATCAAATTTAGCTTTTTATCGGCAAAAACAGATCGGGGACCATTTTTCGAAAAAGCTGCTAGAGTACATTACCCGAGTGTCTCAAGTTTTTTTTTTGTCCAAAGAGATACACGCGCGCACCCACGTTTTTTTTTTTGGCAAAAAAGGGTGAACTAGATATCGCGAAATTTCACTGTGAAAATAGACGCTTTATCGCGTTTTTCAAAAATATTGAAATAACGCCAAATCCCATCGCTTTTCTTTCCTCCTTCGTGCCTCATGAATTTTCCCTCAATTCCTTTTATTTTTCGCTCCAGATCGAAGAATTTTATCTCTTCGCCGAAAATATGGAAAATTCCTTCGAAAAAATGCGTTTTAACAAAAAAACGGTTTTTAACAGTTTTTAAATTGTTAACTTAAACAATAAAAAAATTTCAAATGTATATATGTGTCCGTATCAGGTTGGAGAATAAGGTTTTTATATTTTTATATTTTCTTTTCTTTCACAACAATGTTTTTTTTTTTGCTGTTTGACTAAACTCTGCTAATCGTCTTTTTGAGTAATTTAATTTTTTATTACTTTCGAGGCTGAGAAATCAAATATCCAGGAGGCAAAAAGCAATATTTTCGACATCTTTGACTTTTCGAATTTTCGACATTTTTGACGTGGCGAATGTCGCGGAGCTTTTTGGCCTCGATGAAAAGCGAAAAAAAGCAGGACTCGAAAACGTTGTTTCAAATATTCCATTGAAAATCCTCAAAAGTAATAAAACATTAAATTACTCAAAAATACGATTTTAAAGTTTTTAAATAAAATAGAATATAAAAGGCTACTTATTCCCAAAATTGATACATGCGCACGCGCGTGGACGTTTCATTATTTTGGCATGTTTCGTATTTTCACAAAGTTCCACGGATATACAGGGTGTTGCGTAAATAGAGGTCCAACGTTAAAGATTCAATTTACCAGATAGTTAACTATAACGTATTATTATTTTGACAAATTTATCCAAAAATGTTTTTTTTTATTTTTTTTTTACGAATTTATAATCTTTTGTTACGAATTTGGCTGTATTTGCAAAATTTTTTTTTTCATTGTTATTTTTGTTCTGTGCTGATGAATAATAGAGAAATCGTGAAAAAATGCGGGTTGCTTGAATAAAATACAATCTACGAAAAACAATCATTTTTCACGATTTTTTTGTTAATTATTTATTGGATAAAAATAAATTGGATAAAAATTATTAAATGGATAAAAATTGGATAAAAATTATTAAATGGATAAAAATTGGATAAAAATTATTAAAATAATAATATATTATCGTTAACTACCTGGTATATCGAATCCTTAACAGTGGACCATTATTTCCGCGACACCCTGTATATTAAAAAAATATATCGTTTCAAAATGGCAAAAGTCCAAAAAATAGTCATTTCTTATCCTCCGATATTTTCGCTAAAAAGCGAATATTCGTCATTCCCATATTTCATATCGCCACGAGAAGAAAGCTGAACATCGGTAAGATAATTCCAAGAGGTACGATAACGTCGAGTCTCCGAGACTCGACGATTAACGGTAAATAATATTGTTTTGGTTCGTCGGAGTTGTGGCGGGCTTCTCACGAGCCTGGTGAAGCTTTCCCATACGTGGTGTCTCCTCATCGTTATTTGGTGAGTTTCGTACGATTCGCAGCGATCTCAGCGAGACACGCGAGCGCATCGAGATCCGGCGAGGCGCACCAGCCTGTATAGTTCAACACATAATATTATAATATTAACTTTTATTTAATTTTTTTTTAATTTTAATTTAATTTTTTATTTAATTTTAATTTAATTTTTTATTTAATTTTAAATCAATTTTTTTAATTTTTTATTTAATTTTAATTCAACATATAATATTATAATATTAACTTTTATTTAATTTTTTATTTAATTTTAATTTAATTTTTTTAAATTTTTTATTTAATTTTAATTCAACATATAATATTATAATATTAATTTTAATTCATTATTACAAATATTATTAAATTCTATTCAATTATATAATTTATTATGAATAAATTAATCAATATAATTATATTAATTATTATTAACAATTAATTACAAAAAAAAACAATTTATTGATTAGCTGAAAATTCTTATCGTTAAGGCTGTATGTAAAAAACATCGACTCGTCTAATTTTCCATAAATTTGAAATATACAAGACTCGATCACGCTGCATCGATTGAAAAAGAAAAAGGCACTCGGCCGATTATCCGAAAGAAATATTTAAGATTTAGAGCCTCATTTGAGTCCGTGTTATTTGTACCGGAAGTCGACAAAAACGAAAAAAAAAACGAATTTTCAGAAACTTCATACATTTTTCAATTATTTCACGAAAAAAAAAGCACTGTTCCCGATGAGGTTGTGGAGATATTCTGATGTTCAACTTGGTACGTAGCCTTGTTGCCACATTTTCTCAGGACAGAAAAAAATGTATTTTATTGTCAAATATCAAATTGCATATTAATTGCATAAAAAATCGTAAATTAATGCAAATTAAATATCGTAAATTAATGCGTAAATAAAATGCGTATGAATTTTTCAATGAAAATTCAGTTTTATTTGTTTTTTTTTTCTGATTGTTTTTTCGCCATATTAAAACTTTAAAATGATTGTATTACTTGAAAAACATATGAAATAGAATACTCGTGTAAGATTGGCGTCAATAAATCAAGTAGAACGGAAGTAGCAACGAGTTTTCGGCGTGGGGTCCACTGGACCCCGTGTGACAATTACGGATTAATAATTGGAATATTAAATAGAATCAAACACAAATCACATCAGTCGTGAATAAAATCATTTTAGACTCTTTTTTGACCCCGAAAACTCTAGTCGTATTTTTTTTTCGAGGGAAATCGAATTTATAACGAGGACTGACCTTCATTTTCGTGGTGCTGCTGGTCCGGCCTTGAAACGACGGATCCCTCTCCGCTTGTCGCACCGGTGTTTCGCATAATGCTCCGTTTTCTGGCTTTTCGCTTTTGGCTACCGACGAGAAGTAGCTTTTCCGGATCCTCGTGGGAACTGGAAAACTCGTGTGACGAATCACCGTTATTTCCGGCGCTCAATGTTTCGGAAGTAGACGAGGACGCTATCCGTCTACCACCGCTCCTCGCACACGTCGTTTTATCCGATGCTTTTTTCTTCTTGGTTCTTTGCTGCTTTTTCTTGCTCAGGAATTCCTCGAGACTCAACTCGGGCAGAGCCTCGATTTTTTTCTCCAAATTGAAGTCCCTTCAATGGAAGAACGTTTTTTTTTTTTTTTTTTTTTTTTTTTTTTTTTTTTTTTTTTTTTTTTTTTTTTTTTTTTTTTTTTTTTTTTTTTTTTTTTTTTTTTTTTTTAATTTTTTGGAAAGGGTTCATAAACAATTTTTTAATTTCTCAAGAAATATATAAAAATTTTCGTACGCGTGATATTTATAACAAAATTTCAAATTTTTTATTTTTCCAGAGATAGTTGAGAATAAAATACCAATAAAATGAACTTGGAAAAGGTTTATAAGCAATTTCTATATTTCTAAAAAAAATATATATATAAATATTCGTACGCGTCATATTTATAATTAAATTTCAAAATTTGATTTTTCCAGAGATAGTTCCGAACGAAATACCTATAAAATGAACTTGGAAAGGGTTCATAAACAATTTTTATATTTCTCAAAAAATATATAAAAATATTCGTACGCGTGATATTTATAACAAAATTTCAAAATTTGATTTTTCCAGAGATAGTTGAGAATGAAATACCAATAAAATGAACTTGGAAAGGGTTTATAAACAATTTCTATATTTCTAAAAAAAATATAAAAATATTCGTACCCGTGATATTTATAATAAAATTTCATAACTCGATTTTTCGAGAGATAGTTCAGAACGAAATACCAATAATTCACAAAATTTCAAAATTCGATTTTTCCAGAGATAGTTGAGAATGAAATACCAATAAAATTCACTCGTAAAGCATTCATAAACAGCTTTCATATTTCCAAAAAGAAACATATAAAAATATTACATAAAAAATAACCGCTAAAAACTTCCCGTATATAAAATTAAAAAAATCGGGAATAGGTTTTTTCATGTCTTTTCATTTTTTTCAGCTCGGTGAAAACTCCATTCAATTCAATGCAGTAGTTTTTGCGCGATGCGCTTAAAAAATACGGACAGACAGACAAAAATGTAAAAAACGGTTGTTCAGACTTCTGATGCTCTAATAAAGAGGCCTAAAATTTTTTTTCAATATCTTCAATGTACAGACATCGACCAGTTAGAATTTTATAACATGTATGGATTCTCGAGGAGCGGACTTACTCAGCCTTGAATCTCTTGTAGGGTGGCCACTTGCAATAATCGTGACGAGACTCGGCGCCCTCGGTTTCGGTATCTTCCGGTTTGGAGGCCTCGAGTTTCCCTTCCGCGCTGAAAGTTTTTTTTTTTGTTTTTCATCGAATCCAAAAGTACTTCTCGTTTTCGATCATTTGTAACGCGTCAGTATTAATTGTATCTTTCAGTACCGGATGACTCGTGTACCATCATATTAGGCGTAGTCAAAAGAAATCCATTATTATTCCAATAAATGGCATTTCGAACTGAACAAAGTTTTGCGACAACATCGCTCGTTTTATACGGGTTTCTCGTGTCTCGGGTTGAAAAAATCGATTTTTTGTTTTTTTTCATAATTCACATCTACAACACGTGTAGAAAATTTGTGCCAAGGGATTTTTCGATATTCAAACGCGTTTTTCTCGAAACAGCATTTTTCGAAACGGCGACCACGATATTTCAGAAATTTCTGTACCGATCTGGTTCAAATTCATACGGTATCTTTAATACGTTGTAAGCTAGCGATCGAACTAGGATTATCATGATTGCTTCGATAGGTTTTTTTCTACGAGCGAAAATCTTGAGAAAAAATTAGTAAAAAATAGATCGTAATTTTCAAAAGTGTGTAAAAAAGTCAATTTTTGTAATATTGAATTCACTCTAGTTCAATCGCTAGTCTTAAATATGGAGATTGAAATGCCGTTTGGTTTTTTCGTTTGAGATAAGCAGAACGGCCGCTATCTTGGTCAAAAAATTTGAAAAGCTTATGTAAATGTTAATAAAGATTATGCAAAAACAATGAGATTGATTATTTCGATGGTTTGCCCGTAAAAAATTCATGTAAAAGCCGTAAAAAAAAGAGTTTTTTGTTGACATTTTCCGCTTTTTACACATAGTTTGTATCCAACCGCAAACCGTTAATATTTCCATTCGAAAAATCGATCCGCACGTATTTCCCAAATACGATAAACGAGTGACAGTAAAAATTATTTTTCCATATCGTCAACGACAATTTTTTACCTCTCGACGAGATGCTCCAGATCGCTGCGCGAACTATTACCTCCCTCGCTGCTCAGAGAATCCGTTTTTTCGCTTACGTTCGACGAGATAGAATTTCTTCTCTCGTTCGAACGTTCTTCGTGCCTGGAAAAGTGACGATCGTTCAACGACAATAGCGAAAAGGAACGAAGATACTGAAGAAGGAAAGGATTTTTTAAGGGGGGTTTGGACTCGCGACGAAACTTCGACGTCGGCTCGCAATGGTCACACGGGGTCTAGTAGACCCCACGACGAAAATTTTTTGATTTTTCCGTTCTCCTTGATTTATTGACGCTAATCTCACACGAGTATTCTATTTCATATGTTTTTCAAGTTATACAATCGTTTTGTCTTTCGTTTGAAAATTTAATATGGCGAAAAATAATTTAAAAAAAAGAACAAAAAACCCCAATTTTCATTGAAAAATTCATATACATTTTACTAAATATATTTTACTAATATATCCTTACTGAATTTCTCTGGGGTCCACTGGACCCCGAGCGACATATATTTATTTTTTAAGATTAATTTTTACGTCGAAATTTGAAATATCGGATCATTTCTGATAACTTGAGCCATCCATTAGAAAAATCATGGATTTTTTTTACATCTTTTACTACATAAATTAATTTTAAAAATTTAATTTTCACGTCAAAATTTCAATGCCGGATCATTTCTGTTTGCATTCTATAATTTCTAATAAAAAAATTACGTAATTTTGTACATTAATTTACGATTTTTTATGAAATTAATATGCAATTTGATATTCGTCCAGAGCCCGAGTGATTGGATCGGTGATGAAATTTTCTACGAGTTTTTTGCTATTGTAGAAAATGAAAATTTTGAAAAGTGATTTTACTTTTTTTTTTTTATATGAAATAATGTCTTTGAGGGAACTATAAGAATAAACTATAAATTTTTGAATGAACGATGAATCGAGTTTGTTTGGGTTTGTTTGGGTTGGAAGATATCGTGGAACAAATGTCAAAAAGTATCGAAGATAATTTACTTTAATTGGATATAAGGATCCTTACGTATTGGGAGGAGCGAGGCGCCGACGTTTAACCTGATGACCCGGTCCGCTTATAAGTCGTTGCTGCTCCGCCATCAATTGCTGATACCGCAGGCCTTTGCAGCTTCTTTCGGTCCGCGCATTATTCACTTCCGGTTTTTCGATCCCTTCCGTGTAAATCTTCCTCTTGCTCTTTTCCTCTCCCTCATCCTCATCATCCTCCTCCTCCTCCTCCTCCTCCTCTTCTTCTTTCTCGTTCTGCCGAAGGATACACCGAAATAATTAATTGTCAAATGAATTTCCGATTTTTCTCTCGTCGCGAAGCAATTCTGCGGAGCAAATTCCACGTTGCCGGTTCGCATTTTTCCGAGTGAAATTCCATTCTAAAAAAAAAAGTAATAACAAAAAAATGTCTATTCAACTTTCGAATGTTTCTTTCATCAACATTTTTCTTTCGTGGGATTCAAAATTCGAGATTTTTCGTTCATAAAAATTGTTCTTCTATCAACATTTTTCGCTTAATTAAAAATTCTTTTCTCATAGAATTCTAAATTCGAGATTTTGTTTCATAAAAATTTGTCTTTAATCGAATTCAAAATTCGAGATTTTTCTTTTATCAAAATTGTTCTTTTATCAACATTTTTCGTTTAATTAAAAATTCTTCTTTCATAGAATTCAACATTCGAGATTTTGTTTCATAAAAATTTGTCTTTCATCGAATTCAAAATTCCAGATTTTTCTTTTATCAAAATTGTTCTTTTATCAACATTTTTCGTTCCTCAAAATTTTTCTTTCATCGAATTCAATATTCGAGATTTTTCTTTTATGGAAATTTTTCTTTCATCGAATTCAAAATTCAAAATTTTTCATTAATCAACATTTTTTTTTCATCGAATTCAAAATTCTAAATATATCTTTTATCAAAATTTTACATTCATGGAATTCAAGATTCGCCATTTTCCTACCATCGAATTGAAAATTCGACATTTTTCTTTAATCGAAATACACGACTGAAACTTTATCAGCGATAATTTTTTGTTTGGCGAAAAATTGATCGTAATTCCGTTGGTCTCTATTTTACCAAATGATGATGACGATGATGAAGATGATGATGGTGGTGATGATGATGATGTTCATTGTTGTTGGACTCGTTGATTATTTTTTCTTCGCAGAATAAATCGATTTTGCACTTTCTTCTCTGGGTATCGTCGACCCGTATTTCAGTGTATTTTTTCTTCGGGCTTGTCGGTGGTTCCCCCTCGGACTTGGATTTCGCTTCCTGTGTCGTAGGCTCGAGCAGAGTTTTCGCTTTTTTTTGCGGCGTGAATAGAGAACTGAGGCCGCCGATTTGCGACTCGTCAGCCAATTTTCCAGGGTGTATCGAGCCATCGTTCTCCTCCGGTTCGTTCTTTATGCTCAAACCCTCCTTGCCAAAATTTCGTTCTTCCGCTCCCGTCGTACCCTCGTTCCTCTCAACGTCCAATTTTTTATTCCGTGGCCGAGTCGTCAACGTTCGAAGTGGCGGAGCCGGCAATTTGTACCATTTGAAGTTCGGATTTGCGTTCAGAAAGGCATCTTTGTACTATTCAAGGAAAACGGTTTTATTGTTATACTATTTTCTATATTTTTTCTATATTTTTCAATTTTTATAGCAATTTTTGTATATTTTTGAATTTTTATAGCAATTTTTGTATATATTTCAATTTTTGTAGCAATTTTTGTATATTTTTCAATTTTTATAGCAATTTTTATATATTTTTCCATTTTTATAGCAATTTTTATATATTTTTCAATTTTTATAGCAATTTTTGGATATTTTTCAATTTTTATAGCAATTTTTGTATATTTTTCAATTTTTATAGCAATTTTTGTATATTTTTCAATGTTCATAGCAATTTTTGTATATTTTTC
>JAPYZJ010010138.1:0-10547 GCA_030522765.1 Ophioninae sp. B BG-2022a
TACTATTAGCTTCAGTTTCGTTTGTTGAACAAATTTTTACGATTTTTTTTCGCCGAGAAATTCGATTTTTCGTCCGGATAGAAAAATTATTGGATGCCTTTTGGCCAAGACTGTATATACGTATCGGTGAAAGTACACGACCCGGTTGTAAATTTTTGTCCGCCATTCCGGATAATGAAGCGACGAGGGGATCGACGAGATTCAAGTGCCATAGCTACTCTGCCCGTTGTACATTCAATTATGTCGAGTAAACCAGGAGTCCCAGATAAAATGGAAAATCCTTTGCCCAGTAAAGCTTAAAATATCGATATAACTAGATTTTCCATCAGCCAGTTCACTCCACCACCGCTAAGAGTCGTCTATCCGAATTATTAATAATTTTTCATCGAGCTTTCGCCTAATGGAAACAGCGTAACGCAAAAATGAGAATACTGAAATAAAAGTGAAAAAGAGGTGTTTCAATTAAAAAAGAAAACATATTCATTGAAATACGCGGACTCGGGTTTTATCATTGGATTTAAATGGACTCTTGATCACCCTCGCAGTCAAGCGAGAGCAACGAAAAGCCATGGCCAGGAAGTCCACCTTTTTCAGCCGATTTTACATGCCACAGATTATTTTATTTTATTTTTTTCAGAAAAAAGGGAAACGTGTGAATTAACAAAGGTGCGTCCATTAGTCGAAGTAAAAATTCAACGAAAAAACAATGGCTTCGGTGTCTGCTGTATCGGCGTTTCCTACTTTTCTCTTTTGGTGAATTCTGCCTTTTTAAAGATATGACGAACACGCCTCCGTTCACTTCGAAATTTTGAAATCACTATTCTCTGAAACGGCTGAATCAATTTGTACGAAATTTGTTGTGTGGATTCTGGATGATGGCACCGATTGCCTCCTGCTCTCCATTTTTGATAAAAATGTTTAATCTTTGAGAAATCGCGACCAGAAACCGAGAACACGCTTCCTTCCACTTCGAAATTTTCAAACCACTATTCTCTGAAACCGCTGAACCAATCAGTACGAAATTTGTCGTGTGCATTCTGGATGATGGCGCCGATGGTCTCCCGGTCGCCATTTTGGATAAAATCGTTTCATTCTTGAGAAATCGCGATTTATAGAGTTTCGACTATCTCTCTCGTACTCTTGTCATGTGGTATTGTTGGTCATGCCCTTAATGGTTCTTCGAATAGTAGGCATTAACGATACATTTTTTTTTTCGTTTTATTATTGTTCATTTTTTGTAAGGTTTTTTCTGCCAATGGAATGGAAGAGTAAAGATGATGTATTGGGATTTAACCAATGAGGAAAATACATCGATGATTTTTTCGGCTTGAATATTTGATTTTGATGATTTTTTGATTTATATGATTTTACTATTTTTATGATTTTGATGATTAATTTTTATACCTCACATCTCGTGATACATTGATTCTATATTTTTTCGAAAATCCTTTTTGATCGGTATATCCAAAAACTTAAGGGCTTTCGTAGCTTTCAAATAAAAATAAAAAAATAAAAAAGTAATGCGTGGGAAAAAATCGGCTTTATGAATGAGAGGAGGAGTGTGGGAGGAAAGGGGAAAAAAGGAGGAAAAAGAGAGGGAAGAGAGAAAGAACAACAAAACGTAATCTCAAGCAATAGTCGAGTAACTTTGGTAAAAAGCTTTTTTCTTCAAGCTGCCCATCCAGTTCTCTCTTGCTCAGTCTAGTCTACTGTAAGTATTTTACTATCTGACGTTCTCTGGCGCGTACATAAATCGTTGGTGCTATAGTCGAAAAAAACTTTTCTTCCGCTTGCTTTTCTTCGGTTACTCTTCTCCAGAGCGCCAAACTCGGCTTTCCACGCTTCGTAACTGCATCGGTATACGAACGAAGGTGTACTTTCTTTCTTATCATCGCCACACCACGAACAATTGTATCTTCGTTTTATTCCGGTCCAAACCTTGGTTTTATCAGGTCGCTATTCAACGAACAATCCATCGGTGAAATTTCTTGGGTTCTACTTGTACCTCTTCGTAAACTACGTGCGTCAGTAATTTATGGTCTTTCCTGAAGAAAAAAAAGGGCATCGATAAATGATGGGTTCAGTGCATTAGTTCAGTGAGATTTAATTAAATAGCTATTTCGTTAACTAGTTATTTCATTAATTAGTTATTTCGATTAATCGAAATTAATTCGATTCATTAAATTGCTATTTCGATTAGTCGAAATTCATTCGATTCATTAAATTGCTATTTCGATTAGTCGAAATTCATTCGATTCATTAAATTGCTCATTAAATTGCTATTTCGATTAGTCGAAATTAATTCGATTCATTAAATTGCTATTTCGAGTTAGTGTTGCGACTGATACTTTTTTATTCCAGACGTATGATGATTCGATTACGTTGTCTTCCAGACGACAAAACTTGCATTAATGAGTGAATGGATTGAGGGCAATATTGAAGCACGTTGAATTATTTAATTGAATCCACCATATGTTTGGAGTTTCAAATAATTATTTATTTTTTATTTGATCCCAGATTTTTTTTTAATTCATCCCTGAATTTTTTTTAAATGCATGCCAGATTTTTTTTAAATTCATCCCAGGATTTTTTTTCATCCATGCAGAATTTTTAATTCATACCAGATTTTATTAATTTACCTCTGAATTTTTAAATAAATTGAATGCATTTTTCTTAATGCATGACAGATTTTTTTTTAATTCATCCCAGGATTTTTTTTCATCCATGCAGAATTTTTAATTCATCCCAGTTGTAGTTAATTTATCCCTGAACTTTTTAAAACTCATGCCAGATTTTTTAAACTCAGGGCACATTTTTTCAATTCATCCCAGAGGTTTATTTTAATTCATCCTAGATTTTTTATCCTAGAGAATTCATCCCCGAATTTCTTTTCGACTCATCCCAGAATTATTTTAATTCATCCCTGATTTTTTCAAATTCATCCAAAATTTTTTTAATTCATCCCCAAATTAAAAAAAATTCATTCTCGAATTTTTTCCAATTCATCCCAGAATTTGGGATAATCGAAGAGTGGATTGTGACATGAAAGAGTTATATTATTAATGTACGTATCAATGTAAGTGACACTTGAAAATCAAGTATGGAGTCTGTGACCCGCAGCCAGTGACCTCTTGAACGTTTCATTGATTAATCTTTTCTTGCACTATTCCACCATCTGAATTGTGCATAACTATAAGTCCCATTAACCTCATTTCTATTTGACAATCAACCACAGGATACATTATCGAGATGGATTTCCGCCTCAACTGCACTGTCAGTAATGAGGCTTCGCTAAATTTCCGTCGCCGTAGAATTAATATTTCATTGAGTAAGCTTTAATCAAAATAGCTATATTCGTTACGAATTAAGGAAAACTGATTATGATATTCAGCAACTTCCTCTCTGTGGTCAGGATGTTTTCAATTTTTAAAAGTACGGTCTGGTCTTTTGGCCTGATTGTATGCTCGATATCAATCTAGAAATTAATTCGAATCTCGAAAGTATTTAAAAAATAATTTTTTATCTTCTGACGATGTTGAAGAAAAAATAAAATATGAAAAATGAAAAGTGGCATGAAAGGCACGAAAAGGCATGTAATTTGGATATTTTTTTGCATGAAAATGGCATGAAAAGGCATTAAAAATACTAGCATTGAATTTTTTCAGCATGGAATATGGCATGGACCTTGGATATTTTTTGGCATGAAAAATGGAACGAAAATGCACGAACTTTGCATGTGTTTTGGCATGAAAAGGCATTAAAATTCACAAAGTTTGGATATTTTTTGCATGAAAAATGGCATGAAAGGCTTTTGATATCTTTTGGCATGAAAAATGGCATGAAAGGCTTTGGATATGGTTAGGCATGAAAAATTGCATGAAAGGCTTTGGATTTTTTTGGCATGAAAAATTGCATGAAAGGCTTTAGATATTTTTTTCATGAAAAATGGCATGAAAGGCTTTGAATATTTTTTGGCATGAAAAATGTCACGAAAGGTTTTGGATGTTTTTTGCATGAAAAATGGCATGAAAGGCTTTAGATATTTTTTTCATGAAAAATGGCATGAAACGCTTTGGATATTTTTTGCATAAAAAATGGCATGAAAGGCTTTGGATCTTTTTTATGTAAAATAAATGCTTTTGGAAAGCTATTTCCAAATAGCAGCTGATTGAAAAAAAAATTATTTCAGCCAATTTTTTGCTACAACGGACGGCTTCATCCAATAAGGTTTAAAAGTTAAAATACTATACACATCAAAATACTTTTTTACCCATGTGCTCGAATGGCTCAAAAAATAGAAATTATGTTAAAAAAAAAGGCCGAAATTTTCCTGATCACGAAGGGTCATCAAGGTCACCTTTTCTCACGGTCAGTATGGAGAGATCACCATGAAAGGTGGCGCACGTATATAATAAAGCACTGTTTAGTCAGCACGAAAAAAAAAGCCTGAAAAAAGAAAGATATAGGTTGAGGAAATTTGGTCGTACTTCCTGGATGGAATATTCAGAGTGGTATTTCGGATCGATGACAGCCACATGCTATCAAGGAAGTCGTCGTTGGTTTCACGTGTAACCATAGATATGCCATGGCTGATGACGGTCCAGTATGAGAACGTTTCCCGGAGCGTGGGTCACGTCAAAAATCTTTGATGACAGCCACCTGCCAACGAGATATCCTTCGGGAGATGGGTGACCCTCATGGGTCAAAACCAAGCGATATACAAACAGGAGAGAAAAATCGGAGAAAGAGGGTCTCTCGTCAGTACGAGAAACCCGAGTAAAAATCACTTCCACTCTTTCCTCTGGGAATCTGTTGATCTTGGGATCCAGTTTCACTGGTAGAAAAAAAAATAGGAAAAAAACGTGAAAAGGCACCGCGTGCCGGAAGTCGAGAATCCTGCGTTGGTGGACATCTCTCGAATTACACATTTGTTTGTGTTACCCATAGAATCGGAAAACGAGAACCTGCAAGTTTTTTCATCTTTTTTTTTTCAAGAAGTCAGTAAACGAACGAAACTCCGAGATGAGAAAAAGAAACGGAACCGTTTGTCGTGTTTTAACGGGTCGTTATTTCAACGACGATTCTCAGGTCAGTTCAAACGTGTTTCAAAACAGCTGACTTTTCAACCACGTTGTTTTTCATATTTGGATAATTGCGAGGGTAAAAGTTACCAACAGCACGTATACTTTAAAACTAGTATTTCCGGTGTCGTCAATGATCTCAAGGTCACGGCTGTTGGAAGTCTCACAGGCTTGTCCTGTATAGATATTCGAATTCGTTTGGGTTTGTTTGGGTCCGGAAAAAGTACTACCCCTGATATTTGCCTTTTCTAGTTAATATCAGGATCTCTTTGGGCTCCAGCCCTAAAACAGTTTGCCAATGTAACAGATCTAAATCTAGGTCATGATTCGCCATTCCATTTTTACAAAACTGATGAAGACCGAACCAGGAAAAAAATGGTAAATGATCAGTATTGATATAAAAAAAATAAATTTGATGATATTTCTGGTCTGGTTCATGAAATTTCCCGGTTAGCTAAATTGGACGACGCAGGCCTAGACCATACCTAAACTCGAGAATTTCTGGTCACACTTCTGGTATCGTTCCAATGAATTCCCATAAACGGTTATTAGCGTTCAATGAAGACTTTTCGAGTTTTTCGTCCTTGAGAATTACGGAATCTCTGGGGTCACCTTGATTGCTGAAAGACGTCGTCACGGTTCAATTGACAGTAGCAAATGTGACAAATACCGTGACGACAGGCTGTCTTGCAAAATCGTTTGACCGCCCTAAATCATTCTTACTCGTGGAGGAAGATCAGTGAAATAATAGAAAGGGAATAAAAAAAGAGGCTATAAGGAAAAGAGACTATGGTAAAGAAAAGGTCCGGTTAGGTCCGGACACGGATGCTCGTCGATTACGAGGTCCACAAAAGACAACCTTACACGAGGTTTCCCAAGCTCGTAAAATGGTCCCCCTTCAAGAAACCCGGTCAGCACCCCCCCCCTGTGTGAATATTTCCGTGATGTCTTGGACTACCGGATATACGACTGGGGCGTATACGTGTCCCTGAAGAACCCCTGCGAAGCGCACCTTCTCTCTTCGAGATTTCTTTCCACGTCTAACTGTGACGAAAGCCACTTTCCCAGTTACTTTTGGGTCTCCGTATCAAATCTTCTCGTTCCAAAGAATTTACACGGCGGCTCTGAAGGAGGGGATGAAAAATTGATCGCACGCTTCGACGACTGGCCTGGTAGGGAAAAACGATCGGAAATGCGAAAAACATGACAAATTCTAGGCAATTAAATAATTATAGTAATAATAAAAAAATATAGTAATTAAAGTAATATTATTAATTATAGTAATAATAATTAGGTATAGTAATTATAGTATTAATAGTAAAGTTATAGTAATTAAAATAATAGTAGTTAAGAAATGATTAATCGAGGTATGGATAGTCGGATTAATTGTGATTAAATGATAGATTAAAATGATTAATAATTGTTAAAAAAAATTAATTCCTTGCTTAAAATAGATTAATAATTGATTAAAATTTATTTAATTCCTTAAAATGGATTAATTGTGATTAATTCATAGATTTTAATGATTGATAATTGATTAAATAATAAATTAGTACATTAAAATGGGTTAATAATTAATTAAAAAATAAATTTATTCATTAAAATGGATTAATTGAGGGTCGACAGTCGAGCAAAAATTCAGTCTATAATGGAGAATCGTTGATTTACAAGTCTAGATCATGTTGTACATGTTTAGCTTTACGAATCATTAATTTAGTAATAATTAACTAAATTAAATTTAGTAATAATAATAATAATAATAATTAACAAAATTAAATTTAGTAATAATTAATAATTTATCGTCCATTTTCAATAATAATTATTATTGAAAATGGACAAATCGAAGTTGACTTTAATTATAATTAAAGCCAACTTCGATTTGACATGTGCTTAATGCTCACATATGGCCAATAATGGACAATAAATTTCCAGCTTTTTCATAATAATCATTTTATAATCAAACCCATTATCATACAGCTGATCATCGAAAGGCATTATCGAAATTCACTAATCTTCAAGATTATTCTGGAAGGCCTTGAGAATACCACTTGACGCTGCGTGCCAACGAAGAAGTATAGCGAGAAAGGGCGAAAAGGGAAGACTGGTAAGGTGTAGAGGGTGAAAATAGGGTGGCAGTGAAGCTCGGGGAGGCCGAGGGGGGAGGGGGGAAACTTCGTGCGAGAAGGAAAAACGTGTAGGACCAAGGCATTAAAAATACTTCAGGATGTGGTACGAGCAAGGATTTATGATGGGTCGTAATGGAAACAACCCATTTTGGAGGCCCGTTCGAGAGGAGAGAACGACGAAAACATTGGAGGGCTCATTGCGTGATGTGAATTCCGAAAGATTATGATTTAACGGCAAGATGCGGAAGCGGTTGACGAGGTTCGTGTTTACGTCGGCGAAATATGCTTTTTACGTATACATGCATAGTACACACATACATATATACAGGGTGGAGAAAAAGTATGGAAACCCTTGGAAATTTCGTAGAATTTGTTATTTACAAAAAAAACCATTGAAGCTTAGGTTCTCAGACATTTTTCAACGAGGATTGCAATTATGATTTTAAATTTGACCTTAAAACTCATTTTCAAGGTCATTCAACGAAAAATGCAATTATGATTTTTAATTTGACCTTGAAACTCATCTTCAAGGTAATTCAACGAAGAATGCAATTATGATTTTCAATTTGACCTTGAACCTCACCTTCAAGGTCATTCAACGAAGAATGCAATTATGATTTTCAATTTGACCTTGAACCGCATCTACAAGATCATTAAACGAGAACTGCAATTATTATTTTCAATTTGACCTTGGACCTCATCTTCAAGGTCATTCAGTGAAGAATGCAATTATGATTTTTGATTCGATCTTGAACCTCATCTTCAGGGTCATTCAACGAGAAATACGATTTTGATTTTCAAGTTGACCTTGAACCTCATCCTCAAGGTCATTTAACGAAGAATGCAATTATGTTTGTTAATTTGACCTTGAAACTCATTTTCAAGGTCATTTAACGAAGAATGAAATTATGATTTTCAATTTGACCTTGAATCTCATCTTCAAGGTCATTCAAAGCAGAATGCAATTATGGTTTTCAATTTGACCTTCAACCTTATCTTCAAGGTCATTTTTTTCGTGGGAATCCCTATTTTTTTACATCCGCAATCGAGAGAGCGAAAAATGTAACGTATGAAATTTGTGGACGTTAAATTCTCCGTTCTTTCGATTGCCGATGTGAAAAAAAATAGGGGTTACTATTGAAAAGACAAAGTTGACCGTGAAATGACCTTGAAAATGAGGTTCAAGGTCAACTTTGTTTTTTCTTACAAATAGAAATCCTTATTTTTTTACATGGGCAATGAAAAGAGAGAAAAATTGAACGTACGAAATTTATGGACGTTATGGACGTAAAATTCTCCCCTCTTTTGATTGCCGATGTAAAAAATAGGGGTTCCCGGTTAAAAGGCAAAGTTGAACGTGAAATGACCTTGGAGATGAGTTTCAAGGTCAAATTAAAAATTACTATTGAAAATTACCATTTTCTCGTTGAAAAATGACTGAGACCTAGGCTTGAATGTTTTTTGAAAATAACAAATAACCCGAAATTTTAAGGATTTTCATACTTTTTCTCCACCCTGTATATATGTATATATGTATATAAAACGAGTCCTATATACCCTGAATATATGTATACATTCATGAAATATCCGGATTCTGAGCAAGCAGTGGTCATATCGATCGGTTGTAGAAGGTTGTCGTAACGAGGAAGAGACAAACGCCGCGTCGTTACACGCGAGGCACGTGGCGCGGACGTTTATGTAAATTAAGCAAAAAAATGAAAAGGGTTCGCTTGGTGGACGGATGTCGGTCCTCTAGGTGACATTACGCACCATTATGGCGTAATCTCGAATTGTGGAAGAAAATGAGGGACGATGTGACAGAAAAATGTCACACCATTTGTAATTATTTGTCATCCGTTGCAACGTAAAAATAGCCTTGGTTTGAGGCTTCAACGAGTCGTTAAAATGGACGGTAAAACAGGTAGGATGGTATTTCGTAATACATTTTTTCATTGCGTGTACAGAAATGAGTGAGAATTTTAAAAAACTCGTGTTTAAGGTGTTACTAAAAGGATTTTAAATAAAAAATAATTAATTAGTTTAGTGGGAATTCACGTAGCAAAAAATATTCGAATTATCCAATAAGGAAAATTTTGTAATCTTAATCTTAATATGATTAAGATTATTCATTATCTATTATTATATAGATTATCTATTTATTGCGTAATAAGAGAATCTTGATTAAGATTAAGATTAAACAATTTTAATCGTATCATTCAATTTAATTTAATATCGACTGGAGTACAGAAGTAATGGAAGTTCGGGTGTTCAAATTTAGTAATTATTATAATATAATAATTAATCAATTAATAATAATAATAATATAATTATTTGATCTTATAATTTAATTTAATATCAATTGATATTTGAACAAATATTTTTTTTTTTTAATATCAATTGGAGTACAGAAATAAGTAAAATTCGAGTGCCAAAATTCAATAATAATTATAATATAACAATAAATAAATAAAAATAATAATGATAATATCTTATCTTATAATTGAATAAAATATCAATTGATATTTAACCAAATATTAATTTCTTCACTATCAATAAAATTACAGAAGTAATTCAAGTTCTAGTGACCAAATAAAAATCTTACCACAAAGCAGGTCCAACATTCGTTGTAAATTAATAAAATAAGATTAAATTAATAAATAAGTTGTAAATTAATAGAATAAGATTAAATTAATAAATAAGATTTTATCTGATTTCTGGCCGAGGCCAATATCCCCCGAGAAAATTGGCTGAGGGTGTTGATTAGGAGTGTAGAAAATAAAGTCGTCGATGGGAGTTAAACGTTAAGCGAAAGCATAAACGTCAAGCTGATAGTGGTCGAGACGTTTTGACTCGGTTCCAAAATGTATTACGTGTGATGCATCTATTATGAGGGTTAAAGTACGTTGTAGCATTATTGTATCACGAGGAGCATTACCTGAGCCCGTCGTATGAATATCGTTAACGTCCATGCTTCGATATCCAACATGGATGGCATCATCGACACCGGAAAGGCTCGACGGTAGGTCGAGGCAGCCGAGAATTTCGTGAACCCGACTGGTTCGCTGCAACGCGCTCCGCTAAGTGACCCTAATGTTCGTGTCCCTAATCTCCCGCTAATTCCACGTTCTCCATAATGTTTTGTAACGAGGATTATGAGCCGTTGGCGGGAGCCCACAACCTACCGAGTATTAATCACCATCACTCGAGCGAGAGAACCGAACGGTCACCCACCCCAATTCCCAACCTACAGCCTTGGCCAAAAGTATTAGGCATCCAACAATTTTTCTATCCGGACGAAAAATCGAATTTCTCGGCGAAAAAAAATCGTAAAAATTTGTTC
>JAPYZJ010010141.1:0-12585 GCA_030522765.1 Ophioninae sp. B BG-2022a
AAAGACGCTTCCGATTATTGCTATAACCGTCGCGAGTTTCTTTTGTTTAGTGAGAATTCTGTCGTCTCTTTTGGCTGTATTTTCAGTCAGGGTTGCCTTGACTTCCGGATTGATAATCTGCGGATCGATAAAGACAGCATTTTCCGGAGCCGGATATTTCTTATCAAGTTTTTCGCGTTCTTCTTCCGGCAGTACATTCTTTAATATTTCTTCCCACCGAACCATTAGTTTGATAGGAGTCTTTGCGGCAAGTCGTCGTTCTTCCGTTATCCGCTTTCCTAAAATTTCGACGATTCTTGGATCGAGATCTTCCTCTTCTTGTATCCCTGCGTCGGATGCGGGCGTCTGTTCCGTTGATAGTGGGTTTCCCTCTAGTTCGTTCAACACCTTAATTATGTTAGGGGATTCTTCCCTTTCAGGTATGGACCCACTGTGAGTCGAGTTAGCTCTCGAACCAGCAAACTGGGCACAGTCTTTATTGCGATAACTTATGTCATCGCTTGTATCCGTTAATGCGGAATCGGTCTGGTGATGGTGACCTGTTGTGGATATTTCAGTCCAATCAGCTGATTGAGAGTGATGTTCTCCAATAAGAGACTGTGTGAACGACGCTGATATCATTCACACGGGTTAGGCCCTTCCTCAGTCGGGTTAGACTTTTCTGAGTTGTCATTTATGAGATGAAACAGGATCCGCTTCTGGACCCACTCGGTAGGTTAGCGCCTAACCAAGCACTCTAATTTATCCATAGGACGAATTTTATTTTGTCTCATAACAGGCCTGTATGCGAGTCTCTCCGTCTAAGAGAGAGCGTAGTCTGAACGTTTTAACAGGTTAGAGTCTGTCAATATTTTATTCTTTATTTTTATTTTTATTTCTGTTAAACGTAAATATATGTCCAAAGCTTAGCAGGTTATAGAGCCTGTATTCCGGAACGTGTGGTTTTAATCTTCCAATAGTGACCTAATCAAAAAGGAATTGTACTTACGTCGATATCTTCGCTTTTTCTGTAAACGCTCTAGCCGACGAATACGTATTTCTAGACGATCCTCAAAAGTTCGTGAGCCCTCGGAATGCTCCCTACGGCGTTTTTTTTTCATTTTCCTATACAATTTCAAAATTTTTCTTCCTTTTCTTTTTTGACAATTTGCGCAGATGTCCGTGGTCTTCTAGCACGAAAAGAAGAATGAAGAAACAGAGGAAACGCAGAGGGTCATCACATCTTTGCCCAAGCCTAAAAAACATTGCGGTAAACTGCATAACGCATCACCGGATCGTCTCAAATAAATAAATAAAGAAAAATTTTTTAATTCCGTTTGTTTATAAGTTACTTCACGTAATGCTTTCGCATTATTTTTTAAAAATCTTTTTAATTCATTGTACAATAATAAAGGTTCTAATTTTCTAATAAAAATATCGCTATTTTGACTCGTAAATTTGACCAGAAATCGAAAAAAAAATCGATAAAAACATAACTTAATATGTATGAAAATGTTCTTGGATTTTTGTTTCGGATGATCCAATAATGGATTACGCAGTTCACCGCAATGTAACTTTTTTTTGGCGCATAAGATTTGCTGTTACTGGCTCATTTCTGCAGAATAAGTAATGAACATTTCACAGAATATTCTTCAAATGATCTTCTATTTTGTACTAATTATGTCATAAATGCATATAAACTGTGTCGTCAAAAAAACAGATCGGAAATCTGCTTTTTTATAGCGAATTAGCCCCCCCCCCCCCGCCCCTTGACGGCACTCACAATCCTCGTTAATTTGTTTTCATAGATACTATAGGACACCGCGGCTACTGTGCCTGCTAACGTTGTACTGCCTATGAGAACTCCATTAAAGTTGGACCAAGAAAACTCAAATAGTATACTCTGGAGTTGATCATCCAAAAACTTTTTGAAAAAAAAGGAACCGACTTCAAAACCAAACACAAAAAAGTGTAAAATAACTTTTCTTTCGGAAGTCGGTGGCTGTAGTCAATGGAATAAAAAAAAAAGCCACCGACTTCCGAAAGAAAAGTTATTTTACACTTTTTTTGTGTTTGGTTTTGAAGTCGGTTCCTTTTTTTTCAAAAAGTTTTTTATTTTCCCCTTTTGAGTTTAGATATTCAACAAAAATCTTCATATCATGGCGTCTTTTTGAAAATCTACAATCCAAGTAAGCAAAACGGATGCACGCGGACAACGTGACGGGATATCCATTAGTGTTATATACTAAAACCTTCTCCAGAATGTAATGAACACCTTCCGGAAAACCGCATCAAAATCGGTTCAGCCAAACGCGAGATAATCGCGGACAAACATACATACATACGGGTCGACCTGAGAACCTACTTTTTTTTTAAGTCAGTTAAAAATTAAAAAACACCGGACCGATTTGAAAAATTTTTGGATGGCTACATTACCAGCGAGTAACATAGGCTATACTTGATCCCCGTACTCCTACGAGAACGGGAGTTACGCGGGTGAAACCGCGTGACGTCCGCTATTACTAATATATCGCTTCATAACGGATCTGACGTCACAAGGTATCCATTTTTTGTATACCAAAATCTTCTCCAGAATATAACAAATACTTTTTTGAAAACCGCATCAAAATCGGTTCAGCCAAACTCGAGATAATCGCGGACAAACATACATACAAACATACGGGTCGAACTGAGAACCTCCTTTTCTTTTGAAGTCGGTTAAAAACGATCGAACATGTCTTTTCGAAAGAGATTGGATCTAGAACACCATATCGAAAATTCTCCTTCAGAACTATTAGAGCAGGACATTGCTATGACGACCACCTTTCCGCTGGATTTCATGCATCTGGCTTGTGTCGGCGTTACGAAAAAAATATTAGAAATACTAGTGTCTGGACCATTGAAAGTGCGAATGAACCTGAGAAGCAGACATGAACTTGCTCTCAGATTGATTTCATTCAAAGCTCAAATACCGAAAGAATTTCAATGGAAGATGCGATCAATCACTTTTGTGTTTAAATGGAAAACTACAGAATTGGGATTCTTTCTTTTGTATTGCGGTGCTATCGTTCTGAAGAATTTGTTGCCCGAAAATCTATACAATCACTTTTTATTGTTGCACGGTAGCTTCAGAATTTTGTGTCATGAAACATTGGCAACGTCATGCCAAGAAAAAGCCAGAAAATATCTGAATCTCTTTGTACTTTCGATGTCAATTCTATACCGCGAACAAGCTCAGAGCATAAACATCCATAATCTCTGTCACGTCGTCGATGACGTTGAAAATTTCGGTTGTGATTTAAATAAAATCCATTTGCGAGCCATCTTGGAAAAATGAAACGCTCCATCACAACTCCCAATCGACCCTTGGTGCAATTTTGTCGCCGGCAATATGAGCAAAGCATCGTTTCCCGTAGGGTGATAGAAATGCCTTTGAAATTTCACATTGGTCAGAATTATCTCAAAAATGGAGAAGTGACTGTAAAAAATTGTGTTTTTAATCATTCCACATTTATAAGTATGAGAGCGCCAAACAAGGTTGAGTTTGTGCGTAATCGATACGTTGCGGATATTAACAATATTTTCGGACATAACGAGTCTGAAGAATATTTGTACGTTGAAGCAAAAGTGTGGATAAAAAACGAATGTATTCATGTATCCAACAAAGTCGTCTACAGTTTGCGAATGGCGAATTGTATTAAAACATTCGATAGACGCTGTTTATCCCTTCAGGAGTATTTAACGGAAATTAGTTCAATTAAAAACGTCGAAGCAACCAAATGGTACTGTACGTACATATGTACTGTCATTTCTACATGTATGAGATATTTTTAAAAAACCTATTTTTGTATTGCAAACAAAGATTTCATTTCATTTTCCACACATTCTGAAGGTTTATGGAATACGAATTATACTGAAATTCCATGTTATTCATTTTAACTGACCTGACCGTGTGTTTTATCGTGTAAGCAACATCCTTCGAGTCGCTCGGAAGAATAGAAACGAACAGAGATCGCTTCTGGGAGGTGGTAGGGGCGATGGATGAGGAGAGGGAAAGTCGATAAGTTCGATTCTCCCGAAATAAGATCGGCCTCTTTCGCTCTGGGGACGTCCAGTCGGCTTCGGGGGAACAACCAAATAAAGACTAAAAACCCAGCCTCTTTCTGGCCCAGCCGAGATCTAAACGATCAGGGAAGTCATCCCGAACGGAGCCATCGTCCACCGATCGAATCAACGAGCCCCAGAGCAGAGGAAAGAGCCATCGTAACGAGAATCACTTTAAGTTAAGTCTCGAAACCAAACTAAACTATATATCTATATAAAAAGAAAAAGTAACCATAGTGAATGGTGTGTGCAAATGTAAAACCTGTGTGACGACCGGTCGAAATATACTGTAAAAGGGTAAAAGGATCATAATTGTAATCACGCTGATGATGACGTAAAGATTTGCCAGAGGAAAGAACGGCAGTTTATGGGAAAGAGGAGAACTATACTTTTAGATACTGGTAGTCAAGTAACGGCGATTTCAGAGGATTTTAATAAAGACATCACGAGACAGGTGGGGGTTAATATATTACCGGTTACAAACATGTTTGTTACAACGGCAGTTGGGAAGAAGTCAACCCAAGTCAAGAACCAGGTATACCTGAAAGGAGAAGTGGAGGGAATAGAGTTTCAACATTCGTTTTTAATCACCCCATATCTCGCATCAACGGTCATACTGGGGAGTGATTGGATGTCGCGAAACCGAGTTATTCTAAATTATAGAAATCTCACGATAGAAGTACAAGGAAAACTCCTCTCTCGATCGGCCGTGGTGTTCGAGCGAAGCTCCATGGAAACATTGTTGTGCTCGCGAAGGGATAATGAAACTCACGTAGTCATACTTAATCGTTTTGAGAATGAGGTTGGGAATAAACACGAAGTAGAAGTGGAGGAAGGGGTAGAAAATAAAAATGAATCCGTTATAGATTTGGAAAACCTAGCCGATTCAAGGGAGGGGACAATGTATAAAGAGAGATCTAAGACTTTTCGAAATAGTAATAAAATAATGAGTATTGAGCAACGGGTGAGCGAAAGGGACGAAATAAAATCTCAAGAAAAACATATGGAACGTGATAATGAGTTAGTAAGTAGAGATGAGGTTTCCGAGGAGTTTCGAACGATCGCGGGTAAACTAACGCCACTGGCCGATTCGGAGAGGGGAACATTCGGGGAAATATTGCGAAAGTACAGAGGGTTATTTTCCAGTAAACCAGGCTGTGCAAGGGGGTATGAGCATAGAACTAAATTAATGAGCAATCGACCAAGCATAAGACATACTTACCCAATCCCGTTGAAATTGAGAGAAGCCACTAAACAGGCTATCGAGAAAATGTTAGAAACGGGGGTTATCAAACGAGCAATTAGCCAATATTGTAACCCATTAAGAATAGTAATGAAAGATGATAAAACGGTTCGAGTATGCCGAGACGCGAGGTTTATTAATAAAATAATAGAAGATGACCATGAATCGCCACCTTTAATCAATGAGATCGTACAAAAATTTTATTGGGCTCAGTGGTTTTCCAAAATTGATTTGACCCAAGGATATTGGGAAGTGCCTTTGCATAAGGAATTGAAACAATTTACAGCGTTTTTATTTGATTTAAAAGTTTATCAGTTTTGTAGAATCCCATTCGGTCTCAAAACGGCGGGAAGCGGTTTTGTTTGACCACTGAGCATAGCGATAAAAGACGGTTTCAAGGCGTACGTATCGTATTATATCGATGATATTTTAGTAGCAACAAAAACACTGGAGGAACACATGCGAGTGTTCGAAGATACACTAGACGCAAAAATTAAGGGATAGAAAAAAAATAGCAAATTTTTTGCCATTTTTCAAAAGGCTGTATCTCTGTGAAAAATGGCCAGAAAACGTTTAAATTTTTTTTCTATCCCTTAATTTTTGCGTCTAGTGTATATTCAAAAAATTGTCGGATAACAATTTCACAATTAAGCCCACGAAATGCGTATTTTCCCAAACGGAAGTTCCGTTTTTGGGTCTCATTATCTCACGTCAGGGCATATTACCTGAACCATGAAAACTCGAGGGGATCTTAAACTTCGAAGAGCCAGGTAATAAGAAACAGCTTCAGCAGTTTCTGGGTATGTGCAACTATTACCGACAATTTAACGTATGGCATAGTTACTCCATGGACCAATTAAGAGATTTATTGGGAAAAGATAAGGAATGGAAATGGTCAGTCAAACACGAACAAGCTTTCACGACGATGAAGAGGGATTTCCATAACTGCATTCAGCTGAGCCATGTGATACCTAATGTTCAGTTTCGGGTACAAACAGATGCGAGTAATCGCGGTATTTGTGGAGTACTGTATCAAATTGATAATAAGGGAGATCATTGCGTGATATATATGGTAAGTCGTTGCCTACATCGAGCGGAAATCAACTATTCAACGACGGGAAAGGAGTTGTTGGCCGTGATATATGCTCTGGTGAAGTTCAGGGTATATTTAATGGGTAAGTCATTCCTAATTATATCGATCACCAATGTTCGACCTTCTTGCAAACAGGAACTTTTCAAAATCCACGTATAGCCTGATGGAGCTTGCTGATTCAGCAGTATTCGTTTACTATAGAATATTGTCGGGGGGTGGATAATGTTGTAGCCGATTTTTTTAGTCGTCATCCACAGGGTAAGTTTCTAGATGAATCTACGGAAAAAATCTTAATTTCGTTATTATATAAAGGAATGTTGCCAGTAGTTAAGAATGAGAATGAGACTTCCACATTGATCTTGGCGTTGATGGAGTGTTACAAGGAGATGGCGAAGGAATTCCGAGAGTTGCAAAGATATCAGGTCAATGATGAGGTAATACAAAGGAAGATTCGCAGTAGTGATATGAATTCTGAGGCAACCCTGTTTTTGAGTTATAAAGAAATTATTTTTCATCGTGATAGAACGGGTGCAGAGTGGAGAATTATGATTCCTGAGAGAATGCAAGTCAAGTTAATTGGGGTGATCCATGATAAACTAGGACATCCAGGGGTATTCAAAACTCTAGGAGACTTAAAGAAATTCTACTATTGGAATAGGATGGCCTAACAGGTAAAAAGGTATGTACTCTGTTGCGATATGTGTCAAATAGTCAAATATTTGTCGATTTCAATGGAAGGTCATTACAATTTAGTGGCATCAAAAGGCCCTAATGATCTTGTGACGGTAGATTTCTATGGCCCCTTACCGAAGGCTAGGGGGGGGGGGTGCACAATACATATTTGTGATGCTGGATGCTTATACGAAATATGTTAGTTTATATATCTTGAAAAGAGCAACTGCGCGAGCTACGTTGGATCGGATCTTTAAACAATTTATCCCAAAGTTTGGAAAGCCTAAAAGGATCTTATCTGATCATGGAACTCAACTTACGCGGGGAATATGGAAAACTACCCTGGAAAAGAACGAAATCAAAGCAATATTTAGCGCAATCCGTTATCCTCAGTCTAACCCCACAGAAAGGGTCATTCGGGAAATCGGGCGTCTTTTCAGGACGTTGTGTTCTTTTCGACATAGTAAATGGGCGGAATTTGTGCGGAAGATCGAGGAGGTATTAAACCTCGTGGTTCATCAAAGTACAGGATTGTCCCCCTAAGAGTAGCATTTTGGCTTACTAGTACACGAGGACATACACAATATAATCGTATTTCCAAAAGTTCCATCTCCCACTCATGAATACCTAATAACCATGGCCGAGAATAACGTAAAGCGATGTCTTGAGAGGCGACAGAGGGCCCAATAGGGGATTTATACTGTTGAACTACATGTAGGCGATCTGGTGCCTCTGCGCGTCAATCATTTGTCGAGAGCATCTGATAAAGTCATAAAAAAGTTTTTCCATCTCTTCGAAGGACCGTATAAATTGGTGTAACAGGTGGGGAATAATGCTTTCGTTCCAGCCGATCCCACAAATATTACTAAGGAATTGGGAACTTATAATCTCGCGAATCTCAGAAAATATTTTGTAAAGGACTAAGTAAAAGGTCCATGGTCGTCTGAACTTGTGACTCGTTGTCTGCTCAAATTGGTAGAGTAAGAAGCGTTCTGTTATTTATAAGTGGTCGATTAAGCGTATAATACTAAAACCGAGTTGTAATTTCGACTCCGAACGACGAAACTCCTGAGGTGGAGTGGAGAATGCGAATTAGACGATAAGGGCGTTGAAAATTGACATTGTAAAAACGATTGAGAAGTGAAAATAGCGATGTGACGCATGTACATAGGGGAGAGGGGGGCATAGTGGGGTACTTAACGTTTAAAAATTCCTTAAAACTAAAATAATGTGATTGAATAAAAAATGTTTACTTAGAACCAAAGCTTAATTCATTGCGAATACCTATGGATACATTTATGTTAGTAACGTAATTAATCTACGAGATGTAAATACTTGAATGAAAAAAGGCATTTGATCCGCTATGCACCGTGCATAGGGGTAAAGTGGGATCTCCTATGGGTAATTGTGGGGTGGTCATAATAAGGAACGAAACACGACGTTCAATCGAAATAGCTTTATAAAAATTAAAATAACAATAACACATTCAGCATAACAAATTGAGTACAATAACCTCTCCTAATTATTGTTTTTGAAAGTTACAAAATCGGAGATCACCCAAAAAACTGTAACACGTTTTTTAATCTTTTATAAAACTAAAATATTGAAAAAAATAAATACTGAACTTTGGTACAGTTAAGTGATGTACCAATTTTACTAATGTAAAATTAGTTTTAAATGCACAGTTTACATTAATGAGTAGCCTCTTCACCTTTTTCATCCTCTCCAGCACAAGAATAGTGTGCCCATCGAGAACATTTTAGACAACGTATCCATCCCTCGGTTGACTCTCACCATAAGAAACAACAATAGATGCATTCAGCATCTTCAGCATCAGCATCTTCTTCTGCAGAGGTTTTACTGCCTTTCTTTTTGACAACCTTTCTCTTCTTCTGTTTGATGGATTTCCATTTCAAATCTTTAGCTACCCTCATTTTCTGTTCATGTAGTTCTGCGGCCTTTTTTATGGCTAGAAGCTCGTTTTTGTACGGTGATTCTGTGATGATCGCTGTTTTCCATCGTTGCTTACTAACTCTTTTGCTTGTTCTGTTCTCCTTAGGCACTGGCATTATTTGTTCTGGACTTTTTGCAAAATTTGAGGGCCTATCGACCATCCAAGAACAACCGGGTTGTCGAGAAGGTTGCTTAGGTGGGGTTTGTATATTCCTATCTTGTTGTAGTATTTGTGATGGTGGTGTCTTGTTACTGGTCAAACTTTCTTGGAGTTGTTGCCTGGGTGGCGTCTTGGTACCAGGGTCACCTTCTGGGGTTTTGTGTCTCATTGGAGTGTTATCTCTCTGCGAAATGGCTTCGTTAACTAAAGGCACGTCAGCAGGCTCAGGATTGTCTGTAGTGTCCGCGGGTGCAAAATCTACGTCAGTGAAAACCTCCTTGTTAACAGGCCATATACCTGTGGCTCTAAATGCATTAATAGCAGTCGTCATTGTTGCTGCAGATACAAAAGCTTTTTCGAATAGTCCAGCTGTCCGAAATTGTGTCACTACGCGTCCAGGATGGCACCTCAACCAATTCTTTATTTCGTTAGAATAATATGTGCTTATAGGTTTCATGAAACCAACATCCAGTGGTTGGAGTCGGTGTGTGCAGTGAGGTGGAAAGCACAATACAATAACACCATTTTCGCGAGCTAAATCAATGACCTCCACAGATTTGCTATGTGTTCCATGACCGTCTAGCAATAAAAGTGCTGCATTATTTTTCGTGGAATGCGACCATTCAATGAATCTCTTTAGACAGGGGACAAACAAAGGACCCTGAATCCACCCAGATTCGTGGCATTCTCGCTAAGACCCAGTTGGTGCCCCATCAAGCAACTCCGCTTTCATACGCTTCCTTGGAAATATGAACCTTGGCGGCATATAGTCGCCACTTGCGCTGAAGCAGAGTATTGCAGTCATTAGTTTTCCCCTTTCTGCGGAGGTCAGTGTTCCTACCTGCCTTTTGCCACAAGTAGCAAGGACTTTTGATTGATTTTTGGGCACTGTGGACACACCTGTCTCATCAACATTGAAAATTCTTTGTGGAGTAAGTTTGTGTTCACCATAAACCTTTTCTAAAAGTTGAAAAAAACTTCCAACGGCTACTCTATTGAAGCCCATAGCTCTAGCCGCTGATGTTGGTTCAGGTTTTCTGTAGCAAATATGTGGATGTCTTTTAAGGAATCCGTTCAACCAATCTATACCAACCAAACCAATCTCAGAATCAAGTTTATGAGGAATTCCATTTTTTTTTAGCCACTTCAAATGCAAGTTTGCGCAGGTCGCGTGAAGTCAGTCCATGAAACCGTGCTTCCATCAGTTTTATGTAATTAATTAGTTCTCTCTCTTGATCGGGAGAAAACACGCTTTGGAAATGGCCCAATTTCTTTTGAAAGATGCTGTCGTCTGGATTGCCCCGATATTTAGAAACATAACGTTCTAATGTTGTTTGTTTGGGTTTGCAGATAGGCACGTTGTGCATATCTGCTGCGTTTCTATACCCCATTCCTCCGGACACCACACTCTGTACAGCTTGCTTCATAGCATCCATTGCTTGATTGCTGTCCAGTCTTCCTTGTACAGTTGCGGACCATGTTGTCTAAAAACGTAAAAATAAATATATTACAACTTAGAAGTCTTTAAAACGGGGCATAGTGGGGTGCCCCACTTTGCCCCAGGTGCCATCCCCCACTATGCCCTACCGGCTCATTCAAGATTAAACACAAACGGACAATATCTTACCTTTGACTCAATGACCTTGTGCTTGTTCATTGAAGTATTTGGAAGGGAACTGATTCATAACAAACAATTAGATACCACAGTACACAAGTTCGTATTAGTAAAGATTGCTAATTAGTAAAGATTGCTCAATTTAACGAACTTTTTTAAGGAAAACACTGATATTGATATTTTTGTTTACATCACACAAACGCGTAGCGAAATGGCGTGGCTTGCTCATCGATGTAACCCGGTGCTTAACGACCAATCATAGCGAGCCATTTGGCAGTTTGCAAAGCGTTTGTTTCGAGCTGCGTAAGGCTCGCCCCGCTATGCCCCGTGGCCCCGCTATGCCCCCTCCTCCCCTATGTAGTGTGAATATACGAAGGCGGAATGCAAAGGAGTGACTCTCCGTGGTGGATTTCTATGTATTTATGCTACTCCTGTGACAGGTGATAGCATAAAAGGGGGTGAATGTAAGCAACATCCTTCAAGTCGCTCAGAAGAGTAGAAACGAAAAGAGTCGCTTCTGGGAGGTGGCCGGGGCAATGGATGAGGAGAGGGAAAATCGATAAGTTCGATTCTCCCGAAAAGAGATCGGCCTCTCTCGCTCTGGGGACGTCCAGCGGTACAGTCGGCTCCGGGGGAACCACCGAATAAAGACTAAAGACCCAGTCCCTTTCTGGCCTAGCCGAGATCTGAACGATCAGGGAAGTCAGGACTGACTCCTTAATGTGGCCATACTTGATGCACCGGTGATGTTCTTTGATCCGTGTACTGATCTTTCTCCCGGTTTCTTCAATGTACACTTTACCGCATGAGCAGGGTATCTTGTAAACTCCTGGGGCACTAAGTGGTGGATGTTGGTCTTTCCCGTGCAGAAATTTAGACGGGTATCCAATTGGATTCCGATATTCCGTCCCAATCCCTGATAGGGATCCAATGAGACATCGCATTGGGTTCCCGTACGGGAACGTCACGCTCGTACATTAGATTCCTATAGGGAATCCACCTGTCGGTTCCCATAGGGATTCCCCATCGAATTCTAATCGGGATTCCCTATCGGAATCCTATGTGCAAATCCTAAAGAATTCGCATTACATTAGGAATCAAAATGAAGTGTGATTCCCAAAGAATTATATTGCATTATAAATGTTTAATAACAGATAGATAGATAGAGAAATTGATTGATTGATTGATAATATTTAATATGCCCTAGTTCAAAACTAGTCGGGCAAGATGAATACACAATATAAAAAAAACTAATTATAATACATATATCTTAGTATAGACTTAAGACTAAATTAGACAAAAATAAAAATAAAACATTGGAATATAATAAAAAATTATAAAGAAACCGTAATCCCGTGACAACGGGTCAGTAGCCAGCGATATAGGGCCTCGCAAACAATCGCGTACCAGCATACAACCGCAAACTAAATATAACATACAACTAATGCCATTATCCTAACTTATTGAACCGCAACTGCTTCGCGCTCAGAAAGCAGCAATCTCGCATACAAAGTCTGCTTAAACGACGCAAGATCGGCCACACCCTTCATTTCTTCACGGAGAGAATCCTATACCCTACAAGCTGATATCACAGAAGAGTTCTGATACGCAGACGTTCGATGCACCGGAAACGAAAAGGATCGAGCCGGCAACCGTTCTGATCTTCACAATTCATGATCGCTCAACATGAACAAATCATTAATGTACCGCGGAACGTCATTATGAAGCACTTTGAAAGCAAGGATCCCCAAGAAATACGTGCGCCT
>JAPYZJ010010142.1:0-14205 GCA_030522765.1 Ophioninae sp. B BG-2022a
CGCTGTCGTCCGTCCCCCCCCCCCCCCTTGGTTTGGATAGTTTCGGCACGATAGTTTACGTTACATCGCTACAGCAACTCCTGAAAACTATAGCCCCACGAAACAAAAAAAAAAAACAACCCAAAAAAGATGCTGTGAAAAAGCATTACTCGAAGTAGTTTCAAAGCTCAGACATCGTACAATTAATAACGAATCATGCACAACTGCAAATATACGTATATATCAACATCATCGAGTTTCATCAGAGTGTACATATCGCGAGAAGACAAAAAAAAAAAAAGAAATATCGAAACGATCATTTACCAATTATTTTTGTGGCACGAGAGAAATTTTCGAATCAGCACACTCGGCCATTTCGTAGTGTTAACCTCTTTGGATTCATTCTTCCAGAATCGTGTTGTAGTATTGTTCGCATATAGCGTCCACGCGGATTCAATAATTTTTTTTTTTTTTTTTTTTCGATCGACTCTCATTGAATCGCGTTTCGAATCTTTGATACCAAGGAAACAAAATGAAAACGCTGTTTTACGAAAAAAAGGCAAAACTCGTTTTTTTTAAGACTATGGTAACATGGTATTGTTACGATGTCCCAACTAGGTGAGGCTGTGGTTAGCGATGGCCCTGCCAAGAGCTGGGCCATTGGGAGTGCCGGAAGTGCCCCCTCCTCCTCCAGGGTAAGATCCCTCCGACAATTACTTTACGTAACCTCTTTTTTTTTTTGTTTATTTTATTTATTTTTTTTAATATTTTTTTTTCTCGTTTTTTTTTTCTTTGAACTCTTGTTTACGAATTATTTTTGATTTTGTATGCTCTGTCTTCCCTCTTCGCTTGGCTTATCAATACTTATTGTGCACGAAATGTTAATTATTATAATATTTATTGATACGTACATCAAAAACACGTAAATACACACATACGCAAACATACACATTTATACACAGAAACACTCGGCGTTTGCGACTCTTATAGGGTAGAAAGTTCATTCGTTTACGCCGCTGCTTTCTTCGCATGTCTTTGAGACGCGTACGATTGATATTACGTAGAGTAGTCGTTATATCGAGTCTCATCGAGACATCTTCCTCGGCCTAACGATTTTTTCGTCGCTCGTGCGACAATAAAAAAAAAAAACAAACAACGTACATTTTACGTTAAAAGAGTCATGAAAATTATCATTTTTTTTTAAAGTAGTTTCCATTTTATTTGGACAAAAATAAAGTGCAGATTTTGGAAAATTAGATTTCAATTTGGAAAGGATTTCTAATTTTCGAAATTAAAATTTATTTTGGAAAAAAATACAATAAAAGAAATGAAAAAAAAAAAACAATTAATATGAAAACGAGCGGATTGATCGAATACGGAAAAATCTACGTCTCGCACGATAACGAATCGTTTCTCTCGACGACGTTAGGAGCCCTGTTTCTTTATTTTATTTTTTTTTTTCAAAACACTGAAATTATAATTCGAAAGCGAAGAAAATAAAAAAAAAATTATCGTCCGATTGGCTCGATTCTCTCGCACTTTTACAATACTTTCGTTTATTCTGTTTACCTTATTTTTTTTGGTTTTTCGTAAAAAACAAAATTTCTCTATGGCTGAAAGGTTGCGGGTCGTATTATCCGAAAGCTTGAGCTCTCATCGCCGGTACACTTGTCACAATTGGATAATTGTACTTGGTTAGATAAAGGTAATGCTTTTTCACAGCGAATCAACGAGATTCATGCGCTTAGGATCGTATCACACTTTTCTACTTTGATCAAGAGAAAGTTATGTTTTCTTTTTTCTTTATATATTTTTTTTTCATCTCTTTTCTCTTTTTTTTTGTTTGATACCGAAACGCGATTTTTCCGCGATCGGTGATTAATCCAAATTGCGAGTGCATGTAATCGAGAACTCCGTAGTTTTGAGTCGAGGCTGATAGTCGTTCATTGCATAGGTAGAAAAAGCATCATTTAAATATACAGGCTGTCCCATAACGAAATTTTATCCGTGAAATTGGAAGTTGAATTTTGCCACCCCAACCCCCGATTTCGCGGATGAAATTCCGTCGTGGGACACCCTGTATATACAATGCATATAACGCGCGTTTATTTGCTGATTAAAAAAAAAAAAAAAAAAACAAAAAAGTATAAACGAATGGAAACAAATGGCTAATGGAAATTTCAAATTCGTTTAATTTCCTTTTCTCGTTTCTCTTATTTTTCTTCACACTCGTGTACGTAACTTTATTGGCGTAATGCAAAAGTAACCGCTTCGACGAGATCGTCGCTGTCTTCAAGTCGTAAGCCATACGCAAGAGTTACTCTTTTCATTGTTACGCCGTTGGACTCGATCCACGTTTAATCGCGGCCAGTTCAACCAACGGTAAACGAGAAGAAAGTTTTTTCGTTTTTCTTTTGGATTTTCAATTGTTTTGACGTAAAATGACGAGGGAAACGCCGTCATTCTCCAATGTTTCCCGAATTTCACGAACTTTGAAAACCGACAGTTACACGAGAAGTAACGTAATTTAAAAAATTAAAAAATAAAGATATTTTTTTAAAGCTTTTTTTTAAATCAATAAAAATTGCAGCTCGTACGAAAATGGAGTAGGAGATACGAGGTGAAAAAAAAATCGGGCTCGTGTGGAACGAAGGAAAAAAAAAAATCGAACGTTTGTTTTCAGACTACTATGGAGGAGGCGGTACGAGGTGATCCAAAGTCATCCCTTCTGCAGAAATTACTGTCCGAGTGACTGCGGGTTGCTGGCCACTTTCACCCTGAAGATTCGTTACGTGTAACATATTATATTTGAGTAAGAGAAAAAAAATTCAAAAAAGAAGAAGAACCGGACAAAAGAAAGATAGAAAAACGTAAAAAAAATGAAGAAGAAAAAAAAACAAAAAATACGAATTACACCTACATGCATACACGCTCTATAAATACGTAATCGATACTATTGTATTATGTATGTAATACTACACGTACGAAGTAGTATGCAGAGATACGTATCGCCAAATACAATTGTCCAGCTGGTACGCGGTACTTTTCACGATAGTTAGCATTTTTTTTTTTTTTAATTGTATTCTTTAATCATTGTGTCACAAATGGAACGATCGCGAGTATGAGAAAATCCATTGTTTCGACGATTTTTAAAAAAGCTTTTCGCATTTCTTTTTTTTTTTTTGTTTTTTGGTTTGTTTTTTTTTTTTGGCGCGAAGTAGATTACGGAACGAAACTTGAGAGAGATGTTCTTTCGGGAGAACGTAAAACACGAATACAAAATGAAAAAAGAAAACGATAGAAGGATAAAAAAAGAAACATTAGAAAATGTTGAGAAATAACGAATATTTGATGAGACCAATGTTAGAGTGAACGGGAGAGAAAAAAACGAGAAGTTGATATATATATATATATATATACACACATATATATATATACATATTGATACATACACACACATATATATTTATATTTATATACATATACAGGGTGTCCGGTAATGAATGGATAACCTTGAAATGTCTTATAGTATAACTTATGACCGTTCAGAAAAAAATACGAAAAAAATATATATCATAAGTAGTACCACTACGATCAGAAATGAATGGATTCCGTCGGTTTTTTTGTTGTTTTATTATTACACACTAACTCACATTTCACACAGAAGTGAAGTAAGGTAAAAAAATTAGACTTTAAAAAAAATCATAACTTAGGTACTACTTATAATATATTTTTTTTCGTATTTTTTTCTGAATAACCGTAAGATATACTAGAAGACATTTCAAGGTTATCCATTCGTTACCGGACATCCTGTATATATATATAAATATATAAATATATACGTATAGATACGTACGCAAATATATATGTGTGTGTGTATACGTGTATACGCATGTATGCAAGTGTGTCTGCGGGCGTGTGCGTGTACAAGAAAGTCGGAAGAAAAAACTCCGCGTACTCGGTAGGCACAGTACTTGGTATCACTGAAAGAAACTACGTAGGTACCTCAAAGGTATACTTTATTATACCACTTGGCTGTTGAACATAGAACTATTTATAGGTTTAATTATTGTACACAGAAGATGAACGAAACGAAAAAAAAAAAAAGGAAGGAAGGAAAGAAAGAAAGAAAGAATGAAGAAAAGAAACAAAACGAACGGAAGAAAAAAAAACATAGAGCACTATCACGTTTTTTCTCTTAATTTAACAATCTTTTTGACTATTATATTATGGATAATATATTTGTGATTGTAAGAATCTGCAACCAAAATGTGACAAAGAATACTTGTTGTTGTTAATATGATTATAATAATTATTATAATATAATAACTATTATTTTATTATTTTATTATTATTGACATTATAATTACGATGATAATGATGATTATGGTGATTATTATTATTATTATTATTATTATTATTATTATTATTATTATTATTACCAATATTATTGTTACGATTACAATATTATTACCGTATTGATAAGGTTTATTACTATTACTTTATTATTATTAATGATGAATTATTGATATCTCGATATTAATATTATTGAAATATTTGGCGTATGCATATTTCTATTATATAAGAGAACCCACATTTATATATATATATATATATTTATATTTATATTTATATTTATATTTGTGTATATATAAATATAAATGTGTGAAGTTCATATATGTTATACAGGCGTATACATGTACTAAAGAAAGAAAAGAAACGACCTTCTATTTTGCATAGCTCAGTAAATCTCTTTTCGGGTCTTAGATGCACACTGAAAACAAAACAAAAAAAAAAAAATGAAAGAAAAAAAGAATCACTTCTAAACCACATCTGTTATATAAATACCAAACATTTAATTATATATATGTATATGTATACATACGTATGTGTATATATGCATCCATATGCAAGAAATCTCACGCAAGTGTCTTATTTTTCCATGGAGTTTATCGGCAATTATTAAGGCTACAAAGAGATTAAAAGAACGTGGAGTTAGGAGAAAGAAAAAGGGGGATTGGAGGATTGGAAGAGAACGGAAGGGGGCAAAAGATCGCGGGAAGAAAACGGAGCAGACAAATGGGGACCGATCGATTCTCGAGTACCGTAGATTATTAAATTGGTTCAATGCTACGCAGGAAACACCGCGCTATCATTATATTTTTTTTTTTCACGAATCGGCCAATACGGAGAGAAAAGAAAAATAAAAAAGAAGAAACGAAATATTTGGAATTTCGGAAATATTTGGAAAAAAAAACGATTATCGAGTTACGGGAAAATCGATTAATTGCTGGAACGCGATTTTTCTTTTTTCATGATTTTTTTCTTTTTTTTTTATTGTTGGATAAGTGGTTAAAATTCGATATTCTTATTTCTTTTTTTTCAGCCAGTGTTTTCTGCCTGCATTCAATACGTAATTGAGGGACGAAGTCATTGTTGTGTAATAAAAAAAAAGTATGATTGTTGGGAGCCCGATCGGCCTCCGCCATGTCTCCGCTACATTTTATTTTTCACTCGACAAAAGACAAACGACGAAAGAATAAAACATTAGACGAGAAGAAAAAAAAAATGAAACAACATAGATAAAAAAAAAAAAGAAACAAAAGAATATATGTGAAAAGGTATAATATACTCTCTGGGATAAACGTTCGTGAGCCGCTCTGAAAATGTGTACATGTGAACATACACGCGTTTCATCGAAAAAAAAAAACAAAAGAGTTTGCGTTTACCTACGTCCATGCTACGGCATCGCGTAGTCTCGAAAAAAAAAAAAACAGAAAAGAAAATGACGTTTCCCGCACGCGTGTGTATGTCCGTGTGTGCGTGTGCGTGTATATAGTGAGTTATGTCATATAGATAGATCATATGTGCTTTCTAATGATGAATAATTTTATAAATATAAACATAATACCGAATTGTTTTTTTTTTCCTTCGAGGTGTCCGCTTACTCACCATCAAGGCTTTTCTCTCTCCGCTGCGCTATTGCGACTCATCCTTTCGATGCCTTCGTCGCGTTACGATGTTTAAGGGGTATGCGAAATTTACGGCCATTTTTTCCGAGTTCGCAATGACCGATCGACGAAAGAATTTTAATTAAGTCATAAAAAACGACGAGTGGCTGAGAAAATGGGAAATACGAAGATCCCATTGGCCTGACTAAATTTTGGGGCTTATACAAAATCGTTTATTGAAAATTGATACATAATCGTCACAGCGACGTATAAATGAATGCATAATATTAATTTGAGAGAAAAAGAAAACGAAAAAAAAAAAAGAACTATGTCTCGTCGTGTGCGTTGTACAATTTCGCTAGTGACGCAGTAAAAACATTCGCTTGTTCGATAAGATTTAATATTTGGCAGTATTCGTTTTGAAACGGGGAAAAACGGCGACTAATTTTTTCTTTGACTCTTAATCGTTCTCGCATGGCACTCTTTCCGTACGACTGTAAAAACCTGGCGGTTTCCGTTTGGCAAACAGAACCGTCGCGATCTTACGAGAGATTTCTCGATCATATTTTTACGGACATATACACGGATACACATAACTTAACCGGAACGGGAAAATGGAAATTGAAAAAATAGATTACATAAGCGTAATTTTATATACATTAGATTGTTTAATATTTATACGCCGTTTCGTTGATTTTCACGCGTGAGTGCGTTCGTTTGGTCGTTCGATTTTGCGGACGCGTCCGCGTCTGCGATATTGTCCAGGTGCTCGATTGTAAGGAGGTCTTGGACCTCTGTTCTCTTGACCTTGGCGTCTTCTCAACCAATCGGGTACTCTGTCACTATCGTCGCGATCCTCTACGTGAGGTTGGGTATAGCGATGTCCGTTTGAGTTCAACGGTTTCAATCTGCCGTTGTTAAATTCTTCGGTTATACGGCGACGTAAGCAAACGGCGCATCGGCTAACCCTCGATGTGTGATCGGCTTTGAGCGTTTGCTGCTGGGGCTTACGGAACATCTCGTAATCTTTTATCGTCGCGAGCCAGTACGAGACCGCGGTTGAGAAATAGTTGCAAGTACCGAGGCCTCGACACTCGATGAACGGCCTCGTTCGGAATTCTTCTAAGCAAGAACCAGGCGATACCAGCGATTGACCACCACCAGCTGCTCCCGCGTCTCTGTGCTGCTCAGTTTTCATTTTTATGATTAGCGACGAAACGATAACGACTCGAATGAAATATTGGAAAAAAAAGGGTAGAAATTAGACGCATTTGGTAAGCCAATTCGACGTGATTATCGTTGTACTCACCATCAGGAAACTATAACCGATCCATGCCTCTTCCCATCCACCGGGACATTGAGGAATCGCCATTGATTGACTGTGTACAGCGATCATTTTTGTTGGCGCTTCGCAAACCGAGCATCTCGATATGTATCTGCCAACTTCCGGCGCTGGTATCGGCGTCATCATCATTGGCATTGGCTCCGTCGAACTTAGCCAATAACTGTAGTCGTTACGCTGCGCGTAGTCGCAAACGCTGTTCAAATTGCAGAACATGAACGGCATCGTTGAAAACTTTTGTATACAACTTCCGGGAGCACCTGTGGATTAACGATTATTCAATGTTAACGAAAGTTTCAGTTTTGCTACGCGTTGGATGAAATAAGCTCGTTTTTACGGGGAATAGCTGGATTTTTTGGGTTTGTTTGGATTTGTTTGGGTTACCGAGATCCTGGGCCCAAGGATGCCCATTTCCCATTATGTGCAGCAGTGAAAAACCGTCCCACAGTTTTACGGTGTTTCGAGGACACTGGGGTATCATTTCGGACTGCGAGTGACGAGTGAAGTGGTAACCTCGACTTCGAGGACCCGGTCCTGGAGGAGCTTGATCTCCTGGTGCTCCAGCAAAGCCTGTAGATTCAAATTTACTCATAGTGAAAATGTACTTCGATGTTTGGAGTGTATAGGGTGTTAAGGAAGAAACTTCCGGCTTGATGGGTTCTGTTTGTTTTTTAGAGATTCTCGGATTGGCTTCCTTGAGAAAGTTTCGTGAATCGATGAAACTATGGGTAAATTAGTATCGTATTTGCACTGTTTTGTTTCACAAAATTTTATTTTTTTATCGTGACACACTTTACGTGAGAATTTTGTAAATTTTGAGAAATTGATGTACAACCTAAAACAAACGTTCTTTATACTTGTATCTCGGTAAAATCGTATTTGTGAATGATTCGATCAAAGTTTCATCCAAAATATCTCGTATCGTAGATTAGGTTGATAAATGTTTAAAAAATCGATAGTTTTTTGCGATTTCAGTAGAATGTTCGTAAATCGCAAAGTTATTTATAAATACTTGGAATATTTGCAACAAAATCGTTTTATAAATTTCGAAAATTACTAATTATATTTTATTCGTCGTAAACATTTTTTTTTGAGAATCCAAATTCGTGAAATCCAGAGCCATTCGCAGTATTGTTCAAAATACGAATTGATTACTCATTAAAACGTCATTTTTCCTTTTTTTTTATATTTTCTATTAATTTTCATAAAAATGTCAAAAATCAGATTGTATAAAAAAAAGTTAAGCTACATAGTTATTGAATCGGGGTTTCGTAATGTATCTGTCATTTTCAATTCGATCTATATGACTTTAGTTCCGAAAACTTTTTCTGTTTTAAAACCGTGAGATCAATTTACCCGGTGGTCCTTGGCGACCAATTGGACCGGGAGGACCCTCGCGTCCAGGTCTGCCGTATTCACCCTCGTGGCCAGCGGGACCGCGAGGACCGGTCATGCCACGTTCGCCGTTGAGACCGGGCAAACCATCGATTCCTATATCGCCCGTTATCCCACGGGATCCAGTAATGCCTTCAACAAACAAAAAAAAAAAAGTAGACAAAGTTTTTGGAAAATCGATTGAACTTTATATAGAGTTTGGAGTTTCTTTTATTACCGGGTAGTCCAGGGAGGCCATCATCACCAATGAGACCTTTCCTGGGGAATGCTGGGAACGGGTTGATTCCTGCGTCACCCTTTGGTCCCTTTTTGGAAAAAGCGATTCGTTCGAATTACCATTCAATTCAAATACAAATAATCATTTTGGACGTGGAATATTTGGAAAATGACCTAATTGCTCGAAACTCAAACTTTTTTCGTGAAATCTTGACTTTTCGAAAAAAAATTGTGATGATCAGTGTTTGGGTTTGATTTTCAAGAAATAATTATATAATACACGTGAACTCCATTTATCAATGGATAACCTGTGGTCCTTTTTTGGAAAAAGCGATTCGTTCAAATTACCATTGAATTAAAATACAAGGAATTATTTTGGACGTTGAATTTTTGGAAAATGACCTAATTGCTCCAAAATTCAACATTTTTCGTGAAATTTAAACCTAAAAAAAAAATGGTAATGATCAGTGTTTGGGTTTGATTTTCAAGAAATAATTATATAATACACGTGAACTCCATTTATCAATGGCAAACCTGTGTCGAATTACCATTGAATTTAAATACAAATAATCATTTTGGCTGTTGAATTTTTAGAAAATGACCTAATTGCTCCAAACTCAAACATTTTTCGTGAAATCTTGACTTTTCAACAAAAAATGGTAATGATCAGTGTTTGGGTTTGATTTTCAAGAAATAATTATATAATACACGTGAACTCCATTTATCAATGGCAAACCTGTGGTCCCTTTTCGTTCAAATTACCATTGAATTCAAATACAAATAATCATTTTGGACTTTGAATTTTTGTAAAATAACCTAATTGTTCCAAACTTTGGTCCCTTTTTGGAAAAAGCGATTCGTTCAAATTACCATTGAATTAAAATCCAAAAAATCAATTTGGCTGTTGAATTTTTCGAAAATGACTTAATTGCTCCAAACTCAAACATTTTTCGTGAAATCTTGACTTTTCGAAAAAAAATTGTGATGATCAGTGTTTGGGTTTGATTTTCAAGAAATAATTATATAATACACGTGAACTTTATTTATTAATGGCTAACCTGTGGTCCGTCAAGGCCAGGCAACCCCGGAAGTCCAGCTTCGCCTTTGTCACCGATTTCACCCTTGAATCCTGGAATCCCCTCGGTGCCCTTGAGTCCAGCGTCACCTCTCATTCCCTTCGGACCCGGAAGTCCGCTAACGCCCGTCCACCCGACATCACCAACTTCACCCTTCGGTGCGCTGGATGAGAAGCCAGGTTCACCGACGAATCCCTTGGGTCCTTCGACCCCCGGGAAACCAGACATACCCTCTGGTCCGGCATTTCCGGGTGTACCGACATAACCGCGAGGACCTGCCGATAAATATCATTTTATCGTATTTCCATCTCTCTTGTTTTTTTTTTTGACAAAATTGCCAATAATTATTCGAAATCGTATATAAATATTCAATCGAACCTATATCTCCTCGAACTCCCTTCGGTCCAGGAATTATTCTTCCTGGCTCGCCGGAGATTCCCTTTGGACCGTTTATTCCGTATTCGCCGGGCGCACCTTTCTGACCGTGACGACCCGGAATGCCTGGTCGTCCGTTCAGTCCCGCTCGTCCAATCTCACCAGGCTCGGCGAATTGTCCGGGCAGTCCTGAAAATAAATATCATAGTATATAAATAAATATAATAGTATATAAAATAAATATAATAGTATATAAAATAAATATAATAGTATATAAAATAAATATAATATAATTTCAAACGGAGAAGAAAAAACTGCTTTACATGGCTGATTCGAATTATTTTTTAAATTATGAATTATGTACAATAATTTTCAAACTTGTTTTTCTCAAAACACGATTTTTTCAAACTGCTGCCATGATATCCCAAAAACTATTCGTCCTATTCTGCTCAAATTTATAGGATATGTTTACTATATATATAACTACAATTTGAAGTAAAATGATTAAGATTGCTTCGTTACTTTTATTTTTTGCAAATAAGTACACTACAAAAAAGTGCGAAAATTTGAATCTCAATTTTTTTTTTTAATCGTAAAGAAGTTTAGATATAATTAACGATGCAAATGATTACCCGGAGGTCCTCGAGGTCCTTGATCTCCAGGCAGACCCGGAATCCCTTCCAATCCTGGGAACCCGCTCGTTCCCGCAAATCCAATGTCTCCGCGTTCGCCCTGATAAAAATACAAAATTCCGAAAAATGCATCAACCTGCTCGGAATCGCAGAAAAAAAAAAGTTTAGTTCATACCTTGCGACCGACGATACCGGTTAATCCGATGTCTCCACGCTCGCCTTTTCGACCAGGAAGACCATCCAATCCTTGATTGCCGAACTCTCCGATTTCCGCTTCAGAGAAGGATGGTAATCCGGGTTCACCGATTTGACCTTTCGGTCCTACGGCACCTTCGAAACCAGGCAATCCAATTGGACCCCGGTCACCGGGCATTCCTACCACCAGCATTATTCACGTTATCACGAATTCTGAAGCTTTTATCACCGAATTGTCGATTTGAAAATTAATTACTCGGTAGGTACTAACCAGGACGTCCCATGAGACCAGGATCACCGGTAGGTCCGCGTCTTCCTTTCGGTCCATCAAAACCGACGAGTCCAATGATGCCCTTTTCACCTTTCTTTCCAGGTCGACCAGGTATACCCCATTCGCCTTTTTCTCCTTGAAGACCGCGATCGCCCATTTCGCCTTTGATTCCATCGAGGCCCATATCACCGAATTCTCCTTTGATGCCTGGTATTCCGTTGATTGCATCGCGACCCCGATCACCCTTCGGGCCATCAAGACCATCGAAGCCAACGTTTTCCGGTCCTGGTTCACCGGGAGCACCGGGCCTACCGTCGAAACCGGGTCTTCCGGGTGGTCCAATTTCACCCATGAATCCTGGCTCGCCAATGTCACCCTGAGGTCCGCTGAACGCGTTGTCACCTCTCTCGCCGTCGAAACCGATCAAACCAATGTCACCAGTTATGCCCTTCAAACCTTCCGGTCCAGAAGGCCCCGGATATCCTTGCAATCCTCTGTCGCCTCTTTCACCCTTCGATCCAGTAATCCCCGGTTCGCCTTCACTTCCTGGCCAACCGGGAAGTCCAGGTTCACCGATTTCACCAATATCACCATCTTCACCCGGTAAACCCGGAGATCCTGCCATTCCGGTCATTCCTTCGTAACCAATCGGTCCCAAATCACCGTCTTCACCACGCCGTCCGTGGAAACCGATTTCTCCCTTTAATCCTTTCATACCCTCGAAACCGGATATTCCGTCCGGTCCTAAATCCAAAAACAATTATTCGGGCGAATATTAATGAAAATCGTTTTAAGATATAAAATGGAAAAACAATGAAATTTTTGTAAGAAAAACAGCAAACCGATTGGGATGAGTTTAGAAACATTTTCTATCGGCACCCTTCTCGTTTGGGTTTGTTTGGGTTTTCTGAGGATACTTTCAAGATATCTTTTTCAAAGTCGGATAAATTGTTTACACGATTGGTGAGATAGATTTTATGTGACGTCACGTTTTAGGAATTTAACTTATATCGCCGGAAAAAAATTCTTGGTGCTGGCAAAAAGCGTAAGAGATTTTTAAAAACTTTGCCGAGGCGTATTGAAATATACACTCCGAGTTTCGAGAATAAAGTACCCAATTATTAGCAGTTTAAGGACCATCGTGATGATAGGTTAAGATTCAAAATGAGGTCATTTTACCCTGCGCAAACTTTTCAAAATTCTTTTTTATTTCACAGCGAGTTTCGATGGCAGTTCTTTCAAGTATAGTTTTCGTCAATTTGTTATTATTCGCTGTTAAAAATCAATTTAGTGATTCGTTAACGATGGAACTTAAATCAATGAATAATTAATTTTTAATCCCGTTAATAATTAATTTTTAATTAATAATAATCAAAGTTAATTAATAAATAATTAAATTAAAAATACTTTGGCGATGGAAATAAACTCACCTTTGGCACCAGCGTCTCCGGGCGCTCCTTGATAACCGGGTGGACCTGGAGGTCCTGGGAATCCTCGAGGACCTTGCACACTGTCGCCTCTTACACCTTTCGGGCCCTAAAAAAGTGAAAACATTTTCGTTGAATCGATCATTTCTTTAGATCATGCATTGTTCGATGGATACTTAAATTTACAAATAATCCTTCTACTGTACCTGTAAACCTGGGAATCCTGCAAAACCTGGAGCTCCGTGGGGTCCGCGGAATCCTGGCTGGCCAGGTCTACCTCCTATACCACGATTACCACGAGGACCTGGGTTTCCGACGTCACCTTTTTCACCCGGCAGACCACGTGGTCCAATGTCACCGTAATTCAAGTTCGAACCGATGTCACCGCGATCTCCTTTTTGTCCTGGAGGACTCTGTGGAATTTCAGAATTAGTATCAGACCGAAAAGCGAAATTTCATGAAAAATCGTTCAGCCGTTTGAACGCCAACGATTTATAAACATATTTAATTAATTTGCTTATCCCACGGGAATACTTCATGTTCTCGGGATAAAAAGTAGCCTAGGTGTTAATCCAGGGTTTAATCTATCCCCATATCAAATTTCATCAAAATCCGTTGAGCCGTTTGGATGTCAAAGATTTATCAATATATTTCATTTATTTCCTTATCCCACGGGAACACTTAATGTTTCCGGGATAAAAAGTAGCCCAGGTGTTAATCCAGGGTTTAATCTATCTCCATATCAAATTTCATCAAAATCCGTTCAGCCGTTTCACCGTGAAGAAGTAACAAACGTACCTACATGCAGAAACTTTGTCTTTTCTAATATTAGGGTGATTACTCACAGACATTCCTGGTTGACCGCGTTTACCGGGGCCACCTGGGGTTCCGCGGGGTCCTTGTTCTCCCGGCATGCCGGGGTATCCTTTCAGGCCTCCAGGACCTTGAATCGATATTCCTGGATCGCCGGTAATACCGGGAGCACCGGGGAATCCTTCAGGCCCAGTGGTGCCCTGATATCCTTTGCGACCGGGGAAACCTACAGACATGAAATTCCCAATGGGGTGAATTACTGGATACTAAATCCCTATTGGAAGCAATCATTATAGTCACGCCAGTTCTAAACGCAATGTTAATTCGTTTGTTTTTAGTGAAATTTGATACTTTTCCATTTTTTCCAGCGAAGAATTCTGCTTCGACAATACTGAAATCCTGGATGACCAATCTTTATCTTTATCTCTACTTATAATAAAATTGTAACAGACCGATGTCTGTACATTGAAGATATTTAAAAAAAATGATATGGGGGGTCTTTATTAGAGCAACAGAAGCCGAATCAACAGTTT
>JAPYZJ010010152.1:0-10209 GCA_030522765.1 Ophioninae sp. B BG-2022a
TTACATTACCTTAAAACATTTTATTGACCTGAAAGAAAAAAATTTGGCTCGTAAATTTCGAAAAAAGTACTCGAAAAAAAAATGTCAGAGAAAAATTCTAAAAAAATTCCAAGCGATTTATTCTGGAAACACGCAGTTTTTTGTATTTATAACATTTTTGTTTTAAACCTATCGTTCTTGGGGTATTTTGAATTTTGCAAAATTTGTCGTTTTTGGCAAAAAATGAAATATCTCCCTCAAAAAAATCGCAAAAAATTGCTTCAAAAAGCAATATGGAGCTTTTGTGTGCCCTTTCAAGTTGTTCTGAGTAAAAAAAAAATTTTTTTTTATTTCTTCAAATCGGCGCCGGATTTGCGAGGGTCGAAAAAAAGGCCTAAAAACGGCCACGTAACAAAATCCGTACCGGGTAGAAAAAAAATTGAAAAAAATATTAAAACACAGTAAACTGAAGCCTGAAATATCTTGTTTAAAATGCCGCTTTGGGTTTTCGAATATCTTTTTTTTTGGCAGAGTTATCAAACTTTAAGTGCGGGAAAAAATATCGACTGGTGTATCCAAACTTTTGAGCGGTAGTGTATAAAAAAAATATTTTTGAAAATATGACACATGAGATCTCAAAGTTATTCGTCTTTTTCAATGTTATTCATTTGTTAATTTCTACACTAATTGATATTAAGTAGTAATTATCAAATTTAAATTTAACAATAAAAAAGTTAAAGTTTTTTTTTCAAATCGATCTGAATTCTTATAAATTTGACCGACCTTCATTGGAGTTTTAGAAAAGTGAAAATTAAGCGATTTTTAAGTTTTTCGAGAATCGAAAGGATCGCTTCGTAAAAATCTTGAACCCTCTTGGGAAAATTTCGTCCAGACGAAATTTGCAAACGTTGGAACGATCCTGCTCATTTAGTAGTATGGAATATACACGAATGTTTTCGCGGGTGTAGAGGACAAGAGATATCTCGAAGCATTTATTGTTCGAGGGAAAGGAGAAAATTGACCCATGAGACCAACGGGCGCCTTGTAAGACGATCGACTGGCATATAAAAGATGGCATTCCCGAAAGAAAAAGAAGGGCAAAAAGCGTATAACGGACCATGAAGATAACCGCACGTCTCGTAAATACAAAGACGGAGTAAAATAAGAAGGGAGTGAGAAAACTACCCCGAGTCACGCAGGGCTCGACTCCACAGCCGAAGAAAAGCCTACGAACCCTTGGCGCCCTTTCTCCCTCTTTTTCCCCACTTTTTCGCGTTTTCCCTTCTCTCTCCCATCGCTATTTTATCTCGTAGACGTGAGTTGTCGTGGAGATGCGAAACGGTATAAGAAAGCGCGAGAGGGATCCTCAAGAGGGTCGAACGATAGGGACGATGGAGAGCGAATTGTCATTACGCGAGAGTTGATTTTCCCTCTTTGTTTGGTTGGACTGGAAGCAGATGAAACAAAAAGTCTTCCTGAGCCTATTCGTTCGCGAAAATTTCGAAATTTTGCGAAAATGTAAATTCCCGATTCGATTTCGACTTTTGACACATTCTTTTGAAATGTCTACCTCCGCATGAAAAACATACAAAGGTTTCTGCGATTTATTCTTTTATTTTCTAAATCTACCCAACCTCGATCAAAGCAAAAACGTATTTGGACATCATAACGTTCAATATTGTGTAACACATTAAACATGAGGTATTTCAGAGTGTGGAATATTATCCATCTCGGTTAACCTTTTAAACAAAGCAGAAAAATCTTTCCAGGAAGTTCAGAAATTTTGTTAATTCAATGAATTTCGCAACGTTCGATCGATGAAGAATTTATCGACTGTTCACTTGTGCATTTTCGCTCAGAGATAGGAAGTCCACGAGAATGAATTTTTCATTTTGTTCTGATTTTTGTTTCATACGGATCGATGGATTCCTCGCGAATGAAATCGCAAAATCTGCCTTTAAAATCGTTTCGCTGTTTAAATCCATTTTTCTATGATTTAAAATAAAGTGTCTGGGTTAAAATAAACGATTATAAATACATATTAACCCAAACACACATTTTTAACCCGATATGTGACAATTCAATGATTACATCGGGTTAAAAATTTTTCTTGCTAGTGATCCCTTAGAAAAGTACCGGTTGACTTTTTTCTGGATTTAAACAAACCCAAACGAATGATTAAACAGCAGGAAATGGTAGATCGATCGGCACTCCGATATCGCGAAAAATGGTCGGCAGGATCGTTTCGTTTCATGCGGAAAATTACGATGATAGAAAAATAATTTATTTCCTCCGGTAGCCCGCTGTCGATACTCCGAGTGCACACTCAAACGTACACACACACGTGGAGAGACACTAACGCATTTTCGCCCTCGAATTTTCTCTTCAGAGTAGTGCAAAAAAGTGAAGAAGAATGGGAAGGAAGCGAGTATAGCCGGAGATATCCAAAGAGGAGGAAAGCCAGACATAGGAGAATTGCCCTCGATTTGAGGTTATAAAAGTTCCGGTTTTCCTGTCTTCTCTTTCCCTATCTCTCTTTCACTCGTTCTTTTTTCCCACTCCAGTTCATTTGAGCGGGGGAACGATAAATTTCCGGTTTCAAAGTCCGCAGGATCCGGGGATGTGTACCGGGTATTGCCGGGTGATTTAGGCGGTTATTTACTCAAGTTATAGTTGGATGCAGTTTTTATAGACTCGAGCGAACTTTATTCGACCCGCTTCAATTTATACGGAATCGTCCAACCGCGCACCAAAGTTCATTTGTTCTTCAGCTATTACAATCGAATTAAATACCTATAAGCTTCTCGAGTAAAGTTAACTTTTAACCTCGAGTCTGTCGAATCGCATTTCTACCCTTTTCATCCCTTTTTTTTTCAAAATCTATGCATTAATACCTTCAGCTAATTTCGCTCTTTTGGATCACCGCGAGCCCGACGGTTTTTATTTCAATCACTGTGCTTTTTACTTTCAGCAAACACAGAGAATTGGGTTATTCGATTCGTTGATTACTCCAAGTGCGTACTCGAGAAAAGTTAAAAATCCGGCTTGTAGACTGCACGGACGAGGTACAAGAAAATCCTTTAGGCAGTCACGGATTTCAGTGTGAAACAGGAATAAAAATGCGACCTGGTGTTACGTGTGCCCTCGAACAAGAATATATACAAAAACAGAGCGCGCGAAGGATAACGCGAAAAATAAAACAGGTGTGTCGATAGTCCGCCCATTCCCATGATATTCCATTCGCAATACTTCTCTCGCTGCCCTGAAAATAGATCGGAATTCCTTTAGCTTTTATCGATATACATTGTAGGCAGAAACGACGTGCAGAATCTCAGATCACGTCCTCCTTATCCACTTCCTTCCTTACCTCGTACCGGTCCCTATTCGATGAAACGTACAAGTACGAAGTCCTTTTAGGATTTGTACCTCGTCCAAAAATATAGAGAACTGCCGGTGGAAAATAAATAAATAAATGGATATTAAAAAATCACCACAATTCTCAAAAATTTGAGGCGTGATATTCTTGACTGAATAGATAGAACTGCGGTCGGAAAATTACATGATTAATGTAATGATTAAAATTGATAAATTAAATTAAATTTGAACTAAATTTACTAATTGAATTTTTTTGACTCAATAATCGAGTTGTTAAATTCGTAAAGCTGATCCTTAAACGATATTAGAAAGAGATCTGCTTGATCATAAATCGATGATTTCTTCGAGCACGAATTTCAAAATTTGTACTTTAATATATATTTTAAAAGTTCGGCTTAAATTACTTTCTCCATTACTAATTATGTTCCTTTAACGGGCCTTCTGTTTTTTTCCGCGATTAAATAACTCAATTTCGCGAAAAGTTTGAACCACGTGTTTTCCCTTGTTAGCTCCAACTATGAGGCAAATGGAGGTCGACCCAGAATTTAAAGGGGATGATATTTTTAGTACTAAGGGTTCTCGCTGTTCATATACAGGGTGAGTCACGAATAACGGAACCCCTCGAGAGTAACTCTATCGACCGAAAAAATACGAAATGGGTACACACCGAAATTTCAATGGTTCGGCGTCAGGAGTATGACTGTCGTAATATTTAAAAAAATTGTATTTACTTGTTCGATTTTTCGAAGTCATCAATGTTTTTTTAAATTGAAATAACATATTTTTGCCCCTAACACATCATGAGGAATCCCCTAGCGGCATCTACACCAATTCGAGCAAGTAATCATAGTATGACCTTCGAATGACTTTTGAATGACCTTCGCATGACCTTTAAATGCCCTTTGAGTAACCTTCAAAACATAAATATTTCTGGACTAAACGAACCTTCCGGTTTGAACCGTTGAATGACCTTTGAATTACCTTCAGCCTAGAAATATTTCTGGTTTGAAGGTCATGTAAAGGATATTTGAAGGTTATTTGAAGGTCATGCGCATGCTTCGGATTTTCGAATCCAATCGACGTTATTCGAATGTTATGTTTCTCGTGATTCGCCCTGTATGTAGATAATATATAGAGAAAGAGAGAGAGAGATAAAAAGCAAGAGAGCCAGGTCACTTCCTTGAACGAACGGAATACGATGTTTCGGCAGAAAGTATAGCACGTTGTAAGAAACAAAAGCCGTTTTTACGAACCTTCTCGGGTGATTTTCTTCTTCTCCTTATGAAAAACTTTCTCGATGTGTACACCGCGCACAGGAAGTTTCTTCGTATACTACATAACGAGGTGGGGACAGTGAAAGAAGCAGGGATCAACGAAAAGAGTAGAAAAAGAAGGCACGAGAAAAGATTTCTGCGCGCAGCGATTTTGAATTACTTCTCCGTACCCGAGACAGGAAAAAATGAGGGTTACGATGTATACATGTATAGAAACATATATATATTTATACAGCGTGTCCTACGACGGACTGTCATCCGTGAAATGGGAGTTGGAGGTGACATTTTGAGCTGATTGATATCAGCATGTATGATTCTCGGATCAACCCCGGAATTAATTAGATTTTTAATTAATTAATTTAAGAATAATTTCATTTTTAATTAAATGATCACTATTAAATTATTAAATGAAATTAAATTATTGTTCAATAATTATTGCTAAATTATTACATTATTACTTTAATAATTAATTCAAATTAATTATTGAAGGCAGCCGAACAGGCTCGCCCGTTGAGCGACCTTACGTCGGTGAGCGATACGCACGTGCCGTAGTGCCCGGCAAAGTTTTATCGAAAAATTCGAAAATAATTCGCATCTTATTTATTTGTTTATGTTATTCTACCTATACCTGCAATTCCTCAAGTTTTCATGAATTCCGGTTCTTCTTTAACGTCCACCGAGTATAATCGTTGCTTCAAGCTGGATACCGCCATAAACGTCGAAAGGCGTGCATAAAACACACGTACCTACTACGTGCAACTGCAAAAATGCAAAATCGTCGACGTCATAAAAACGTCTTTGGCATCCACCTCCGGATCACTCAACGATTCGCCAGCGGCATCTACCCGCTTGTCCGGTTTTTACCCGTAAGACCACCGAATAGAAGAACCGGAAGTTACTTCAACGCGAGAATATGAAAAGCCCGAAAGAAGGCAGAGTACGGGGCGAGCGGCGGGGGGGGGGGCGGTGAGACGAAAATAGAGGGTCGCTGTGCTTTCCAGCGTCCGTCGTTCGAGATATTTAAGAGAAAATCCTTTTCGTAGTCCTCAAGAGACTCGGAGGAAACAACCGGAAGCTTCCAAGCCGAGTTTTCTCTCGCCTCCAAGTTTCCAGTCCTCCAGCGACGAATCTCATTGTACACGACACGAATAGTCACCCTCTTTAAATATTCCACTCTGTTTTCCGTTTTGGCGCGTTTCGAGAACCTCATTGTCCCGTGTACACACGAAACTTGCCCGGGCCTATAATATATATATATAAGGGAAAGAGAGACATTGGAGGAAGGGCGAGGGGGGGGGGGGGGGGGGGGGAAAAACCCGTTCTACCGAATTAATCGTTTGAGCGGGGGGGGCACTGGGGAAGGGGGCGGGGGGTGGGGGACGAGAGATTGGTGAATAATTAATCGCGTTCTGTCCTCTATTCGTCGCTGCATAAAGGAAAATAATTGAAAGGCTAAATTATCATAGTATATGGGATTGAGTGTACGGGACTGAGGGAACCTCGCGTTTTTTTTTTTTCTCGAATCCGTAGTGACAAAATTATTCTCGTGCTATCTCCGGGCACTTTGTCGGTCCCTTTGCGCACAATCGGGACTCCGCGAGGGAAGCGTCACTCCACTACCAAAGCGATCAACGAAAGAGTCAATTCAAATGAAAAACTATACGATTCAATGAATACGAGTAGGTACCTATTTAGCGGGATGCGGAGATTGGGGTTAGGGCGTAAGATTAATTCGCCTGACTCGTTCGTCTAGGCATACACATGCATCTATATATATATATATATACATATATACATACAGCTACTTGCTACCCTTCATTTCACTTAATCGTCTGCGAGGTCGAGAAGCGCATCGAGTCGCGAGAATTCCTTCACCGCTGCATGAATGTACCTTGCATCGAAGAGATCGGGGTATTGGTGGGGAGGGGAGGGACGAATCGATCGTGAATTAATGAATGGCGTTTCCGGCGCGTATTGGGCGCTCTTGAAATTCCGGGAAAGTGCTCTCAAGCACAATTGTGAGAGCGGAGAGGCCCAAGGGTTTGAAGAATAAAAACAGAACGAGAATAAGCTCTGCTGGAGGGGAGGTAGGGTGAGGGGAGATTGGGAAGAGAAGGAAGACATGCACAACCGAGCCACGAAATTAGTAATGAATGCACGCCCTCGGAGAACAGGGGAGCTTAATTGGTTCGCGGCTCATCATGAGACATACCCCGGTGCCTCTTATCCGATCAGGTAAATCCTCAAACCCTCGGCAAAATTCAGATTCCCTGCGCAGCTTCATATCGGCAATTGAGTGTAAACGATCGATTTATTTGTGACGCGTTTTTTTCACTTTTCAGTTGAGATTCAATTCCGATTTTCCATCGGAAGGAGGATGGGAAGCAAAAATTGATTTTTCTTCCGTTCGTATTTTGCGGATTTGTTCTTAGATGATTAGAGGTACGGAAAGAGTATGGGGATTTTCAAGTATGATTTTTCGTATGAAAGGATTGGGAGGATTTAGCAATGATTATGACATAAAATTTGCAGACTGGGAGGAGAAACGTATGACCGCGGACACAAGTGCTAGAAAGAAAAAACGATAGGAAAACGGAACGATTAAGGAACAAGCAAATTTGATATTTCGGGTAATGTACCTAATTATTGATCCTTTCAAAAACACCGGAAACGTAGCGTAAGTTCAGATAAATGGCACTTGAAAAACCATCAGTAGATCACTTTGCAATCGTGAATATAGATCATGACAATTGTCCGTAATTGGTAGGATTCCAAAATAAGGTCATTTTATCCAAAATGTGGCTTTATTTTTTTGTTCGCATTTCCCCAAGATAGTTGTTGTTAACTTTCTAATTTTCCTTTGTAATTTACATTTTCAAATATTTTAGTTTTAATGTTAATTAAATGTTTTATTTATATTGATTTAATTTTATTTTAATCTTCTCGTATTTTTTTACATTTTGTAATTTGAATTAAAATTTAATTTACCTTAAATGTCCTAAAGTTGGGAAATAAAAAAAAACATTAATATAAAATGGAAATAATACAAAATGAAATATATAATAATATAACATAAAAAACTAAATAAAGTAGGAATAAAAGTAAAGTAAAAATAAACAAAAAGATTTCAGTACTTGCAGACCGTTTTTTTTTTCAGAATACATACATTGGCTAAAGCATTTTATTTCTTTCGTTTCCCAGTGTACATAAATGCATACATGCACACATGGGCACAACTGGATAAATGCAAATGCGTATACGCTGGTGGGGGGTTTGCGACAATGACGGAAGACATGTATCTATCGAAAGCAAACCATCTGCGAATTATCGGGGTCATAAATTTAGCGTCATGCAGTCCAACAAGAGAGGAGACTCGAAACGAAGTTAACGGAAACCGTAGTGCGCGGTGGCGAGCGGCCAATATACCTACCGTGGCTTATAGGATACCCATGTAAATTGGCACGGCGCGGGCAGACCTCCGCGTTAATGATATGCCAACGAATTTCGGCAAACGTACGATTGTACAAACCAATCAATGCACTCGCGCGCGCGTGCGCTCGAGTGCAGCTCAATGGACAGTGCTGTAAACGCAAATATAGTCCTCGATGCACAACCGGAACAGACCTCTGTTTCAGTATTTTACAATACCAATACCATACATGAAATCACCACGTGCAACATTTTTGGGTTTTCAAAAACCAAATAAATCGATGTCTAATGTTTCTTTTTATTGTTCTCTCGGTTTTTACTATCCAATCGCTTTTACCGTCAATCCGATACTCACCAATTCACTAATAACAGTTTCCCAGAGAAAACCTAAAATGATATCCGAAGTCGTTCGCTCGCGTGTTTTCAAAGAATTCGTTCATCCGTAAACGTTAGTCGAAGCGCGCGTAACGTCGTTCGCATTTTGGCGAGAATATTCGATCCTACAATTTTATTCATTTACTTGTCCTTTTTCCAGGCGAACCACTACCTCTTAATTTTCACATCCAAAGTTAGTATTAATTGTTTTTTGTCGAAAGGTGATATTTTCGGTGTGACAGGGAGGAGCAAAGTGGGATTGAAGGGCTCACGGGTCTGATTCGACGATGTCCGAGAGTATTGTTTGTTGATACTGCACGGAAGGATTGGTCTCGCCATACTCCCAAACGATGTTCCTCAGACGAGAGGGATACTTTTGGTATAGAACTACGGGAGTGGAAACTGCACAGGCTTATATATTCATATATACATATGTGTGTATATATATATTAAAACAGCGCAGATAGTGGTATACGAGGTTGGCGAGATATTCATGCCCTGAGGAACTCGTATACCGTTATTGCTTCGAGTCGAACAGTTCGCCCGATTTCTTTGACAGGCTACGAGTCCGCAACCGTGCCGAACGTGTAATATTATTGCTCGCGTGGGTTCCGAGCTATATATCCCATTTTCGTCATCGCAAACACCACGCTCGAAAGATTCGTGAAACTTTAATCGACGTCATGCCTCACTCATATTTTATAGGTTTTTAACAAACATTTTGATGAATCTTTTTTATCGATTTTTGCATTGTTGTTTTTCAATTGTTTTAATATCCATACAGTAATATCTTAAAAGAAAACGAAACGTTTTTCATCAAGTCGTTCATCAACATAACACAAGTAAAATTTCTCATTTGTTCATACGTAGAGACACAAATACACATACACATTTCACCACGTAATACATTTTCAAACTCTCTTTTTTCCCATAAACAGGAAAGTTTTCAAGAAAAAATCGAAAATTAAGTTCTGCATGATTCCGAAAGTCTTGATGGTTTTATTTTACAGTAAAAATGATGGATTTAAATAAAAATTCGATTCGAGAATTTTAGCTATCTCTTTCACGCTCATGTGCCACGTGGAACAGCTTCTACTTCGCCTTGAGGGCAAACTTCAACTAATTCGAGTATGATACTTCGTCTGACTCTTCGAAGTTTTCTCTCGTAAAAGAATTTTCATACTCGATATTCTAAGCGGTCCCTCCAATCCGCTTGGCGTGACTTTCCAGAATCGTTTTACATTCAACCTCAACTGAGGTTGGTTCATACAAACTTTTTCTTTCTACGGAACTCTTGTTCTTAACTGATATGCGAATAATATACGTGTACGCGTGTATATATATGTACATACACTAGCGCAAAAATTAAGGGATAGAAAAAAAATAGCAAATTTTTTGCCATTTTTCAAAAGGCTGTATCTCTGTGAAAAATGGTCAGAAAACGCTTTTTAAAAAAAGAAAATTGTAGCCCTAAGTTTTTAGTTCTCAGATCTGTGATCGAAAGTTTTTTATCATGAGTAGTTTTCGAAAAAACGTCGCAAAACCATCGAAGGAAAAATTTTCGGAATTTTCACTCTTCTTCAAAAAGGTCCATGGACATGAATACATTTTTTTGATGATTGCATCATAAAAATCTTTTAGAGAATTTTATCCTCTTTAATATGAGCGGTGGTTGAGGTCTGTACGACGATTTTTGGCGGAGTTATGAGCGTTCAAAGCAAAAACTGCACTTTTCACTTTAAAAATTGATAACTCGGGAAATAATGATCGTACAGAA
>JAPYZJ010010166.1:0-11736 GCA_030522765.1 Ophioninae sp. B BG-2022a
TCGGTTTTTTTTTTTTCTTTTTCGTTATCATTTTTTTTTCACGCAGACACGATTTTTATGTTCCTCGCGCGTCTGGTCGTCTGAAAGAAAAAGTGAAAAGAGGAGAGAACCACAAAATAGAGAAAGAAGGGAGCGGGAAAGAGAAAACGATATTCCCACTTGGTAGCGTGTAACCAATTCATAGAAGGGGCTAAAGAGGGGGAGAAAGGAAGAAGGGCGAAAAAAGGGCTCAACGGAACCCTCCGGTACTCGGGCAAGGGTGTGAATCTACCTATACGAAAAGCCTTCATTCCCAGACTTTATAGCAACCCAGAGGGTAAATTCAGGTCTTCTCTTTAGATATACAGGGTGTCCGGTAATGAATGGATAACCTTGAAATGTCTTATAGTTTAACTTATGGCCGTTCAGAAAAAAATTTATCTGATTAACGCGATTACATTGTAAAAAGATGTTTCAATAAAAACATCAAGAGCCAAAAAAATAAATGATTCAATTTTGAACACACATTTTTCGATGTTATCGACATTTTTCAGAATTGACTTACGAGATTTTTTTTACTTTTTCACTTATTCTTACTTGATGATAACATTAACATTAATGTTTCAACATTTATAATTCTCCTACGATGATTTTTCATTTAACTGTTTTTTATTAAATTCTGTAACGTAAACTTACAGGATATTTCCTACTTTTGAGCAAGGCTATATACATACATATATATGTATTTATATACGAGTCTGGACAGCCTCTGCCAAAAATCCACTCCTATATTTTGCTAGAAGAAAAGTAATTGCTGTAATTATTTCGGTAGTTATCGTTACGAAAAAACTAATGATATTTTTATCAATTTCTTGCACCTCATAAATTCATTCTTTTCTGTTATGAAAATGTTGATTAATTATGGGATTCGTTATAGAAGTGCCTAATATTTTTGGTTAAGAGTGTTTATGTATATGTATATATAAATAACACAATGTAGGAAATTTCTATACGAAAAGCAATGTAAGGCCGCAGTTTTCGGGGATACGTGAAGGAAATGGTCTTTGCGGGGCAAAAGTGTACGAACGGTGAAATTCCAGCACGTAATTTCAACCCTCACCCTTTGCAGGCGCATCCATCACTGAGAAAGACAAAGAGAGGGGTGGAATTTTCTAGCTTTTCCAAGCCCCCGAAGCCTCAGTTTTCTCACGCACTTATATCCAACAACAATTCTCGAGTTGTTTCACGTCCCCGAAATTCGCTTTGCGCCACCTTCGAAAATCCCCCGAAAGCTTAGAATCAAAAAAAGAGAAAAAAAAGGGAGAGAGAGATAAAAGTAAGGAGGGAAAGAGATAGGGGAAGAGCGAGAAAGACGGAAAGGAAAAACGATAGTATCGAAAAAAAAAACAAAGTGTATCGACATTCACACGAATGTCGACGTAACCTTGAAAAATATTTAAAAAAAAAATCCTTAAATTGCAAAGATATGGAAAATTGTAGGAGTTAGGCTATTGATGAGGATGATCGGTAGTCGCGATGGAAAAATCGGCGAAAAAGAACCGAAAAACCGAAGAGGTTCAAAAAAATCGAGAGCCAAATTCCAGCTCGAATTTTGAAGTGATAAAAAATGTTTCGGATAAAAAGAATCCTTGTGGAATAACGAAAAAGATGAAATACCGGAACTTGTGGGTTCCGAAGAGCGGCGGATCGGTAATTTCAAGGACGAAGAATCCAGCAATCGTGTTTGCGAAGCCTTATCTTCGTGGTAACTCGAAAGACGCGAGCACGGAGGCTCGAAATTCCGACGAGACTGAAATTTATTACGATTGCATCCCGAGCATCCCAAGAGTAGACGTCGCGACGGAAATGCCAAAATGGCAGGTCGCTGATGTCGCAACATTTTGCGTTCGCGAAATGGTGGACAGTGCGAGCGGTTCGGACGTTCCGATAGAAATTGGTTACGCGACAATACCTCTGGATACCACGTCTTCCCCCTCGCGTCAAAGCCATTTTGATTCGTCCTCGTTCTACGGACCGGAAGTGACTCTGGATCCTGAAGACCCGACTGTGCCATCGAGAAACCTCGAGGAATCGTCTTCGATCGTTAAAAATGATCCAAGCCACATACGACAACCGGAAGCCTCAGGGATAATCCGTGATGACCCTTTGATTTACGAGTGGAAATTCCAACGTGACGAGTGCCTCTGTCGCCAACCGAGATACGTGACGACCTGCGAATCGTTCGATCCTGGCAACGACAAATCCTTGTCCGTAGATCACGATTTCCTCGACGCCGCAGTCGGCTCTTCCATCATCGTATCACCCTGGGAAAAGCACGCCTCCACTAACACGGAAAAGCATCAACGGACGATCGTTCGTAACAAAAAATCGGTTGTGACTCCCGATACCGATTTCACCCAGGGACAACTTCGGGGTTCGAAAAATGTCTCAAATGATACGAACCGGAAATCTTCGCGTTGCGGGATCGACGATTGCGAAAAAAATCGGCAATCTTTACGACCCAAAAATCGTAAGGGACAATCGTTTAACTCTGAAAAATCGGATCGTTGGATCGATAATTTTGGTAAATCTCGAAACGTCGAGACGAAATCGGATCGTTGGGAAAAATCGGCAAGACAAAGTCAATTCTTTGATAACGCACGATCGAGATCGGGAAAAGGCCAATTTTCAATTTGCCAAAGTGACGTTTTCGAAAAATCGAAGAATTCCGAGATTCCAGTCTCACGACCGGTACGAGAATCGTCAAGGTTCAGTCTCTCCTCGATCTACGATCCTACCCTCAGTGGCGTCTCGAAAAATTACCGATCTCGCTACACCGAACCAGGAATCAACGGTTTCGAAAATCTTCACGAAATCGTTAGCCATAGACGAAAATCACGATCTAACGGTTTTTTTCCCTGTACCGATAATGCCGACAAATTTCAAATGGACGATCGCGAAACGACCTTGAAAAATCGTTGCGAACGATCACTATTCTTCGATCTTGAAAGCTTCGATTCGCTTCGTCACGATCGTACTGACGGTTGCCGCACGTTTTTGTCCGGTTGTTGCAAAATTTCGGACTCTAGGGAATTTGGAAAATCGTACGAATGGGAGAGAGCGACGGACGCGATCGTCGATCGTATTCTCAAATACGAAATATCGAAGGGACGCAAGTACTGCAAGAACATCGAGAACTTTGGATCGGTTCAAAGAAAAAAGTGTTGCTGTCATGAGTAGCTTCTTTTGTCTACCTCCAACTCGTTCACTTGTCACGAAATGTCAGAATAAAATCTTCAGTCCCCATTGGCTAAATGACAACAAAATTCTCGTCTAAATTAAATATTTAAAAAATTATAAATTAAATATCAAAATTAAAATCATCAGAGCGAAAATAATATATTTAAAAAATGAAAAGTGATGCCCCCAAAGATCATAAAAGGGTAACGGCTCAAGAGTGAGTTTTCAAAATTATTTTATCCCACTTTTTTTCTTTCTTCTCGTCGTCACGTGATTTCCGTACCCACAGAGCATTCAGGAAACTCCGGGAGCAGGAAAGGCTCGAAATGCTCGAGAAAGCTCTGTGAGTTTAATCGAAAGTTTAAATTAAAAAAAAAAATAAAATCGAGAAACATCGGCATGACAAAAATTTTGGTAGTTAAAACGAATCTCGTTTTGCAGGAAAATCGAGGATGCCCAAGATCGAGCTAGGATCGCTGTCGCGTACGTCAAATTGATCAAACCCGTCATTCCGTTTCCTCATTTCTATTGTTATATTTTTTGACAGTAAAAAAAGCAAGAAGCGAGGGAACGACAAAGGCGACGCACGATTGTCTCGGTAAATTTCCAAAAAGGGTTTGCGCCCCTGTACTATGGAAAAATAGACATTTCGAACGACTAACATTTCTCGAAAATTTTTTTCTTAACGTGACAAGTATGTAGAATATTTTCAATATAAAATGAACTTAAAAAATGTTTTTATTAATCACTCAAAATATAAAAAAATATGAAATTTATTGGAGAAAATAAAATAATAAATAAAAAGTAGACAAAAGAAAAAACACATATATAAAGTATATAGATTAAACAAAAATAACATATAAATAAATTACATAACTTTAACGAAAAAGTTGATAGTATAATATAAATTTGAATTCAATAATGATTTTTTTAATTAGCTTTGTTAGATAATAAGATAATAAAACTGATGAAATTAAACTATAATAAATTATCATTGAATAAAAAATTAATGAATTAATTAAAAAATTATGAATAAAAAAACAATCCATAATAAAATTGAATAAAATAAATTATAAGAATAATCCTTATCTCTGCCCAAAGCTATGTTTATGACTTACAATCAACAGTCTCGTTTCCGTGAAAGGAAAAGAAAATTCTGCTGATCTCCCGCAAACGGATCCAATGACCGTTTCCAAAACTGGATCTTCGCCAACTAGCGTCAAATCGGGTAAAATGAATGAGGGGGCGTTTAAGTATTACGTAACACAATTTTTGAGGATTTTTTACCCTCCCTTCCTCCTGTAACGCACCGTAACGTTTTTCAGCACTTCCCCTTTCCCTTCTTAAGTGTTACCCCGAGTGACCATTTTTTTATCTAAAAGTCAGTAGCTATTATGTATGCGTAAAGTACCAGTAACAAAACAATTGAAACAAACCCAAATTTCAGTTCTAGAGGTTATCTAATCTTAGAAAAATAAAAATATATATATATATTTATTTATCTAATTGATAACATTGATAACAAATAACAGAAACTCCTGATGACGTTGATGAAACGTCAATGAATTTGCAACGAGAACGCCACCGGAAGGAAAGCGTGAGTTTCGCGAACTGCTGCGATGGACTTCCGGATGACGTGCCCGAATCCTCTACGAATAGCGAACGCGACACTTTTTGTTATGCCTCAGGTACGTCAACAAAAAAATAATAACGATCCGAAACAGCATGCTAGAGGGAATTTTCTTGATGCCCCAAGTATCAAGAAAATTCTGGGTGGTGTAGGAAACTCGATTTTCGATTGACCAGAAGGCTCAAAATTCCGAATTTTGATTATTCCGAAACTACAAATTTCGTAAAGCTTTCGCTGGCATGAGCTTGACGAAATTTGTTTGGGTTTGTTTGGGCTTCGGAATAATCAAAATTCGGAATTTTGAGCCTTCTGGTCAATCGAAGATCGAGGTTTCCACCCAACCACGAAAATTTTCTCCAGCACGCAGTTTCCTTCATTTTTTATCACCATGAAAAGTCGTTTTCCACAGATTCTGATAATTTCTGATTTCATCATTGAAAAAAACATTTTTTTTCGTTTTTTAATTCAAAAATAGCATCGTTGTTGTTGATAACTAACGAAAAAAAATTTTAAGAAGAAAAACGTAGGTCGATACTGAACTGCTATTAAACTGAAGAATTATCAGAAATTACAAAAAAAGTTTGGTTAGCAACGATCCTGAAGTTTGCATCGCTGCAATGCAACGACAATTATTATTATTCAATTACAAATAACAAATTACTCAATTATTCAATTACAATTAAAAATATCACGATTTTATTCGCTGATTCAGAGATCGACGTCTGGAGTATAAAAACAATTTTTTGTCGAATAATAAAAACGACATAATTACAAAGAGACGATTAAAATTTTTTTAATTACCTTACAATTTAATGATTAACCCAACAAACCCAAACGAACTTCAAGGACTTCATTGCCTAGGCGATACTGTGGGTATCCGATACTTTGAGTGAACCTTCAATCAGCGATTCCTCCATCATCGAACTGTTCTCATCGTCTCGAGTTTTCGACTTGTAAATTTTTCTAGAATACTAGCTGTGCCCTGCAACTATTCGCTGTGGTTGCATGGGTGAGAAACGAACAACAAAAGACAGCATACGTTTCGTTTAAGTTTAATTTTTCAATACTTGTGGGTGAACAATATTTTTTGTTTGGGTTTGTTTTGTTGTATGATGACCCAAACAAACCCAAACAAACAAACCCAATAAACTATAACCTATATTTTAAGTTAGGCATCTAGAAGTAGAGCGTTGTTCTAATAAAGACCCCCCATATCATTTTTCTTAAATATCTTCAATGTACAGACATGGGTCTGTTACAATTTCATTATAAGTAAAGATATACAAAAAAATGTATTTCATAAAAATCCGTTTGGAACGAAAAAAACGATATTTCCAAAGAATTCCAAATAGGTATAACCCCTCAAACCACCGAGTTCCGAAATATTGGAAAATCTCTTTCGTCAATGCCCCAATTTTTGGACCCAATACCTACGCGCCAAATATCAAAGATTGGCTTGGATGAAATGACGTACAGAAAAACGTACGAGGGAGGCTAGCGAGCTGACTCGTCCGAGTGCTGGAGTTACCGGAAGTTCCAGCTTACGAGGCCGTTCCAAAAATTCGAGAGTTTTTCGAAAACCATTGGAGGATCTCTGTCTCTGTTGCTCTTCGTCGAGGATATCTATCATGTCCAAAAATGAGGAAAAGTCAGCGACTAAAGAGAAGAAAAAAACCTTTGGTGGTTTTTGTCTTCCAGCGTTCAACGGTTCCTCAAGAGAAGAAAGATTGCGCGGCGGTTGCGGAGCTTGCGGAGGTTCGATAACCCCATTGTCCAGGAGCATCGATCACCCAACGTTTTTTTTTCCTCCCGAAATTCGTACTTTTTCATTTTTCGTAAATGATTCGATAATGATCAACCTTCAGGAAAATCAGTCTCTGGACCATCTTGGACGAAATCTTCTTCGTGTCCGAAGGAAACGGATTTTCGTGGTGGCAGGGAAACGAGCTCGCCAGCGAGAAACGACGGCGGTTGTCCCTGCGGAGGTTGCGGTGGACCAGCGTGTTCCGATAATCCCGGTGGTGGAGGCACCGATGGCGGTTGCTGCGGCGGCAATCATCCCCGGGGAAAAGCCTGCAAGTGAGTTACCGTATCGCTGACGTTCGGAGGAATATTCGACGAGATGAAAAATTGAATAGTCGTGAATCATCTGGGATTTCGACCGTGCACTTTTTACACATTTTTAGAGATCGTTCATTTAAATATGCGCTAGAGAAATTACGATTTCGAAAAAATGATCGAGTTATAATCCAAAGTTTAATTTATATTGATCGAAATAATTACGGATTTAATTCATTAATATTACTAGGAAAGTCACGTTGATAGGGACTTTTTCAAAGCAACGAACGATCGATGAGTCGTGAATCAGCTAGGATTTCGTCGTTGCACTTTTTATATTTTTATCGATCGTTCATTTAACCCGTTGGGGACTGAGTTTTTGAAATTCTAATTTTGTGTTTTTATCTTTATTTTTGGGTTGAATGATGACCAGTTAATATGATGATGACAAAAAAAAATTCAAAATCTCCCAATTTTGAGTTTTAGACTGTTGCTATATGGCAACACTAGGTTTCTAGTTTTTTATGTATGATCCGGTAAATTGAATTGACTATTCACGTTAGTCTTTAATGGGTTTAATATGCGCTTGAGGAATTACGATTTCGGAAAAATGATCGAGTTGTAATTCAAAGTTTGATTTATATTGATCGATATAATTGCGGATTTAATGCATTAATATTACTAGGAAAGTCACGTTGATAGGAACTTTTAAAAAGCAACGAACTCTCATAGTTAAAACAAACGATCGATAACTTTGACATCGGATATAAAAGCAAACGAACTCCAGTGGGCCGGAAAAATCATTAATTCCATTAATTATAAAAAAAAAGCACGGACCTCTACAATTCAAAGGGACAATGAATAACGTTGGTGTTGAATATTTAAAAATACGAAGGCCAATAATCCAACGGTAAATATAATAACTTCGATATTGTAGATGAAAAATTGACGAACTCCAACAGCCCGAAAGAACGATCAATAGCATTCGTGTTTAATCTTTAAACAATACGAATTCCAATAATCCAACGGAAAAATAAATAACATTTATATCGGGCATTGAAAAGAGACGAAACCCAAGAATGCAAAAAAAAACAATAAACAGAATGAATGATGTATATTTTAATTTCAATAAAAATAATTAAATTTAATAATTAAATTTAATAAAAATTTAATTTAAAAAATGTTTCATTTAATCAAAAAATTTAATAAAAATTTAATTAAATTTTTTTATTTTAATAAAATTTAATTTATTAATAAAAAAATTTAATTTTATTTATTAATAAATCATTTTAACTCATTTCATAAAAAAATAAATTCAACAATCCAAATGATAAATTATTAGAATTCTCGTTGAATGTAAAACAAATACGAACTCCAATAATCCGAATAAACAATTAATTGCAAACACCTGATAATTCAATCGTACAAATTAATCGGTCAGTAATTGTGGGATAATTACTGGTAATCCGAATTGGCACGAACGCAGATGCAAGTGCCAGTCTTGCGACTCCTTCCGTCCACTGGGCGGTTGCGGCGGTCAATCATGCGGCAGGATATACAGCTGTGCAGGATCCGGTGGTGGCAGATGTTGCTTTCCTCGCAATCACAAAAGACGATCCGGCCCCGACTGCTGCGGGGGTGCTAACGCGAGTTGCGGCGGTTGTTGCTGACGTGTAACGCAACCATACCAATATAACGTGACACGATCAATATTCGGAATCAGCCGACCCAAACCCAAACAAAACAGGAACGTCGTATTCGGCTGAAGGATTTTCGACGACCTGACAAAACCACGGAAATGTCCCTTTTATTTATTTTCCCTCGTACGAAATACCTCTGTACGTGTCTCGGCAAAACGAACAAAAATTGTATGCAAATTGAATAAAATGGGCGAAACTGGATTTCCATGTGTAGTATAAATATTAATGTTATTATGAACAATCGTCAATTTACATAATTTTTTTTAAATAATTCTACATGTAAAAGTGATGATTTTATTTTCAAATATTAATTTTAATAATAAAAAAATGTAATAATAAAAATTTTTAATAATATGAATAATAATAATAATAATAATAGTTGTCTAATAATTTATTGTTTTATTACGTTTTGTAGTCAAGTAAAAGTAAAGTAAAAGAATTATTGTTTTATTGCGTTTATTGTAGTTAACTACAATAAACGTAATAAAACAATAATTCTTTTCTCAATAACTCTTTTCTCTAGCAGTCGAAGATTTACCTGCAAAAAAAACCCGCTCTCATACAAAAATCGCGATTTTTTTGCCTTTTTTTGTTCGATATCAATAATGACAACAGGTAGGCATTTGGAATATTCACAAAATACTCGGTTGTATTTTTACTTCAATAATAAATAATAAAATTGAAATAAAATTAATAAAAATTGAAATAAAATTAATAAAAATTGAAATAAAATTAATAAAAATCTTCTAAAAATTAGTTAAATCCAACTAAAAAAAGGTTACAATATGAAATTTGTGTACCTACTGTTGTTCATCTAGTTCAATAATGACAACAGATATGCACTTGAAACATTCACAAAATACTCAGTTGTATTTTTGCTTTAATAATAAATAATAAAATTGAAATAAAATATAAAAATCTTCTAAAAATTAGTTAAATCCAATTACAATATGAAATTTGTGTGCCTACTGTTGTTTATCTAGTCCAATAATGATAACAGATAGGCACTTGAAATATTCACAAAATACTCAGTTGTATTTTCACTTTAATAATAAATAATAAAATAAAAATAAAATTAATTAAAATAATTAAAATAAAAATTAAATTAATTAAAATAATTAAAATTAAAATAAAATTAATAAAATATAAAAATCTTCTAAAAATTAGTTAAATCTAACTAAAAAAGGTTACAATATGAAATTTGTGTACCTACTGTTGTTTCCCTAGTCAATGGTACGTAACCCTTCTTAGGCAAGTCCGACTCACACTTGGCTGGTTTTTTTTCAATTGACGTCTTCGTTGTTCGCATGTTCACGCTATTTCCGGTAAAGGAAGGTCTTTATATTCGTCTTAAGCACGAGTGGCATTCCGTTTTCTCGGTCGCCACGAAAGCTCGGTCACCGAACGAAGTCCTTGCGGTAAACGGTGGTCGTCGACCGCAGGAGCGTCTCTGATACAAGCTCGAACTAAGTGCACTACCGGATTCTCCTCCAAGCGGAAAGTTGTGTTTCGAGGCTACTTCGAAACTCGGCTTGTAGCAAAGTCTTCACTGGTTGTCTTACCGCAGGCTCGAGGCTTCGAAATCCCCGAAAGACCCGAAGAGGAAAATCAGAAAAAAATAAAAAACCAAAAAAAAAAAAGCTTTGACGATTGCGAAAAGTCTGAAAATGAACCCGATCGAAGTTTATAAAAAAAAAAAAGGGATCGTTGGTGAGAGAAAAGTTTGACATCGATGAGGTCGACGTGGCGAACACACTTTTTCGCCCTCTCCACTCGTCCCGATCCCATTCATCGAAAACCCAAAGAGTGAAAAAAAAAGCCTGAAATAACCAAAGTTCGAGATGAATAAACCACCGCTGCATCCAACAGGATCAAAATACTGTGAGAAATCCTTGACAGCGAAAAAAAAATATCGGTCGAGAGGGAATTGGAAAAGCGGAGGAAAACCTATCGCCAACTCATGGATTTAGATGGAAAGAAAAATCAATGTGGAGAAAAAGTGGCCTCTCGTTAAAACTCGATTTATCTCGATATTTCAACTAGGCACTTTTTTTCGAACGAACTGGTAGGATCCGTATTAATATCGGAGTAGAATTCTACGGAAAATTCTGACATTCGTTTCAAGTAAAATTTTATTTCTGTAAATGAAGAAAATAAATAATTATAAAAAATAAATAAATTTACTTAATTTAGAAAATTATTATTTCTCTAAATTAATAAATGATGGTACGAATTTGTACTCTTTTTTTAAATTATTTAACTCTGTCGATTTAATTAGTTGAAAAATTTTAAGTATTTTTATAAAATAGTAAGTATTCCACCGGAAATTTCCCCACTGGGATAGAGATCAATGAAAATTTCGTTCTCCTACAAATTAAATAAACTCCGAATTAACGAATTCCGATTTCTTTCAAAATTCGTTTGAAAAATTGTAATTTTGTAAGCTGAAGAGAATAATATAATAACAAATCTATAACGGAAGTCGCCACTCGTAAATTGCCATTTGTATAGTTATTAGATTAAACTCCATATCCCTAATGTTTAAATAAAATAAAGAAGAGTAACGACGGAATTTTATAGAAAGTTTCGTTATTCGTATAATTAATTGATCGTCAATTAAGTGTCAATTAAATTTCTACCCCAGAAACGCTCATACTTGAAACAATGTAAAAAGTAAAATTTCACCGGAAGTTTTGAACGTAATTAAAACTAATGAAAAAAAAAGAAGCATAATTAATTTTTCGTAACGCATATTTCCAAAACCCTTCACGAAATACCGATAATTATAGGTATTCATAAATTATTGAAAATGCAACGAAATGCAACAACCGTAATGTTCCAGTGAAAAAGTAATTTAATTTTTATTTCCTATTGCAGTTTACGACTTCGAGGACACTGTAATACCCAGAGTGATGAATGATACCCTATGGTTGGTTGTGTTTCAGGGCTAAATGCATCGAAGACCTCCGAGTTTGGGTTTTGTTTGGGTTCGACCATTTTTGATCATTTCTCGTGGACAAACGATCGTAAAATAGTCTGTCCTTCGTCTTATTATGGCATCTCGTTGGAGTATTGATATTTACGCTTTTTTAATTCGTTTCGAATAAACGTCCATATTTTCTTATCTAT
>JAPYZJ010010167.1:0-15668 GCA_030522765.1 Ophioninae sp. B BG-2022a
AAAAAAAAAAAAAAAAAAAAAAAAAAAAAAAAAAAAAAAAACAAACAAACAAACAAAAAATAATAAATCATCTCTTATAAAACATTTTTCTTCATAAAGTATATTTAAAAAAATAATAAACTATTTTCTTACCAAATTAAATATGTATAATTATTTATTATTATTAAACTATACGATAAAAAAACAATTTCGAACTCAAAATCTTTTCGAAAATTTATTTTAAGTGCAGAAATGAAAAACAAAAATTATTTCAAATTCAAAATCGTAAAAAAAAAAAAATTTTTAAGCTCAGAAATGAGAAAAAAAATTATTTCGAACGTAAAATAGTTTTCAAAATTTATTTCAAACTCAAAAATTTTCCAAAAAAATTAAAAATAATTTTAAAAAAAATTCTCCAATAGTGGCGAACGAAAATAAAAAAAATTGTTATACTTTCAGTTATTGTTTTTTTTTTTCGCGAAGTATAAAATCGCGAAACGTCCTCGGGAATAGGAGAAGGTGTGCTCATCGGGTTGGACGTCACATATAGCTCGTTGTTTAATACCGGTGTTGTAGCCTGTAAACGCAAAAATCTCGTGAACAGCGCGTGGTCTCGCCATATACGCGACAAGGACGCGATTCCATATGCGGGATGGGGGACCTTACAATGGACCTCGTTTCCCTTCTCCTCTCCCCTTTTTCCCGTGTCTAGGTTAAAAAAAAAAAATCAAAATCCACTTCCTCAAAAAATTGCCCATTAAAAAAAAATAAAAAATAAAAAATGCACAAAAAACAACATCTCATAAAAAAGAAGAAATACGCAAAAACATTTGTTTTCTTTTTTTTCTATTTAACATTTTCGTCAAATATTCTTTTTTTTTTTTGCGTTTGTTCTTTTCTTTTAATACTTTATTATGCCCTTTTTCGATTTTTGATTGGTTTTACAATTCGCGCTCGTTCGTCAAATAATAACAATAATAATTCGCAAGAGCGGTAACGTTGCTTATGAATACGCATTTTATCGATACAATAATAATAATAATAATAATAATAATAATAATAACAATAATAACTAATAATAATAATAACAATAATAACTAATATTATTATCAAACTTTATTAAACTATACTAAAATTATTATTATCATTATTATGCATTATTAATAATCATAATCGGTAATAATATTATAAACATAAATATAATATTATAATTATACGTTTTATAATCAAAATAATTATAATTATGATTTTTGTAATCATTATAATTATTTTTTGCTACCACTGATAACAATTATTTTTAATAATAATAACAATAATAATAATAATAATCGCCGAAAAGACAATTTCGAGAATTTTTATCCTGGAAAAATCGAAGTAAAAAAAAAAAAGAAAAAAAAAGAGAAAATAAAACGTCGAATAAAAATGGTTTGAATCGAATCGAAGCTTCCCGATTGTTAATAGTGATTAATTAACGGCGATAAAAAAAAAAATGTGGGTGACCGGGAGATCGCGCGATTGCGATAACGATCCTCCGTATGGAATAACGTTTTATGAAATATACGGCGTTAACAGGCGTGAGTCACGCAGAGGCAGCAGAATATTTGCCGAAGCTTGCCCGAAGAAGCCCGTTCGCAGAGATAAATTAAAGTGCGTCCCATATATCGCAATTTGGACATTCGCGAAACCCAAACACGCGAAAAATCGTTCAATTGTCGTTCGCCTTTTTATTTTATTTTTTTCTTCTTTTTTTTTTTTTTTAAATCAAAATCGAGTGCGCGAATTAAAAACGAAAAGAGTTTGGGTTTGTTTGGGTTTAGTTCGGGTGAAAACGACGGGGAGAGATTATTAGCCTAAGGATGAAGCAGCGATACTTCGGCTTTAAGATTTCTTCCTAAAACGGACAATACTACAATTTTTTTCCGTTCTACGCGACATTATTTCTCGTTTTTTTTTTCTCTCGTTATTTTTTTTTTTCTCTCTTTTACTAAAAAATAGTTCCGAGTTTTGGAGATTAGATTTGTATCTAGGAAACATTCGTAACGGCTAAGTTTGTCTTTTTTGTTTTTGAATAATCGTCGTCGTTGTTTTTCTTTGTTGTTTTTTTTTCTTCTTTTTTTTTCTTCTTTTCTTTAATTTTTTTTTTTTCGTTTTTTTTTTTTATCGCGTACAAAATAGGCCCCCGACGATTCGACGCTTCCGGCGGGCGAAACTCGAGAATTTTTCCAAAAAATGAAAAAAATCCAAAACGTTCGCCATTTTGTCAGTTTTTTTTTTTCGATTTTTTTAAAAATTTTTTTAACGCGATCTGTCGAATCAATATTTCTGAATGTTTTTTTTTTTTTTTTTTTTGTATCAAAAAGTCTCGACGTCGTTTTTCTTCTTTTTTTATTTCTTCCTCCTCTCTCCTCTGTCGAACGTTATTTATTGAATTATTTTTTTTTTTTTTTTTTTTTTTTTTTTTTTTTTTTTTTTTTTTTTTTTTTTTTTTTTTTTTTTTTTTTTTTTTTTTTGAAAAAGGAATATGAAAATGCAGCAAAACTCGTCACGTTTGAACAATCTATGCACAGTTAAACACGTTCGAAAGACGCGATGAGAATTACTAATCGTAACGCGTAAATAAATTGCCTTCAATAAATACAATCAATAGACTATATATATATATATATGTGTGTGTGTACGTACGTATATACTTTTTTTTTATTATGTATAAATAAATAATACGCAAAAAGCGATCGTCCGTCTTTTTCCTCAGTTTCTTAAAAAACTATTTCCCTCTCGAAACGAAAAACGAAAACGAGAAAAAAAAAGTTTAAAAAAAAAGGCAAAACGAATTTTTTTGTTTTTTCGATCGTTCGTCGAAAATTGGAGAATTCGGTCGGTACCATTTTGCATCGTTGGAACGTACCGAAATTTTTGTTTTTTTTTTTTCAATTATTATTGTTATTATTATTTAATCGTGGATCGTTTCGTAATTTTTGTTTGGGTTTGTTTGGGTTCGAAGGAGGATTTTTAAAAATCGTTCGATCTCGTGACCAAAAATCGGTCGAGAAGTAATTTCGAAAAAAAAAAAATAAAAAAAATCGAAATTTTGAATTTCGAGAGATTCCAACAATGCCAATCGCAGCCCGAATCCAAGCAACGAACGAAACTGACGTTTCTTTTATTAAATGATTTTTTTTTTGTGTTTTTTTTTCGTCATTTTTTTTATTAAAAAAAAATTTTTTTCTTTTTTTTTTCTTTTTTTTTCGTTTTTCATTTCGATAGCGAAGCGCGCGTTCGAAGCAGCCGCGTGTGGCACCTCGACTGATTTCAACAGTCGTTTCGCTACGTCTCGAACGCATATATAAAATTCAACGCAATAAATCTTTTTTTTTTTTTTTTTTTTTCGAGAAAGAACAAGGAAAGAATAAATGAACAAACGATCGTGTGATAATCGTAACAGTCTACAATACGCGAAAGAAGGAAAAAAGGATCTTTATCAAGCACCAGCCCGGGCTCTCTTTAACTCTTCGAATACCGGGCGCGTTATTTCAAATTTTTTTTAATTTTTTTTTTTTTCGTCTTTTCTCTTTCTTTCTCACAGTTCCATATTTGCATCCTTTAAATCGCACGAACACGAAAAAACCAGCCAGAGCTCTCGAATTTCGTAAATCGAGAGTGTGAAAAATCGTAAAACGAGGATTCTATTTTTTTTTTTTTGGAAAATCGATTTTACGAAATCCATTTTTTTAAAGGGTTTTTAATCGTTGATCGAAACGATTTGACGAACCGGAATGAAAAATTGAGGATTGGCGTAAAAAACCCGAATTTCGATTGACCAGATGGCTGAAAATTTCGAATTTGAATAGTTCGAAAGTCAAAATTTCGTAAAGGTTTACAAAATTTGTTTGGGTTTGTTTGGGTTTTGTTAAAAATTAAGGGTTTTAAATTAAACTAACGAACCCAAACAAACAAATTTCGTAAATTGTTTGGGTTTTGTTTGGGTTTGTCGAAAATCAAGGGTTTTAAATCAAACTAACGAACCCAAACAAACCCAAACAAACAAATATCGTAAATTTTGGGGTTTGTTAAAAATCAAGGGTTTTAAAACCAAACTAACGAACCCAAACAAACCCAAACAAACAAATATCGTAAATTTAGGGATTTGTTTGGATTTGTTGAAAATCAAGGGTTTAAAATCAAACTAACGAACCCAAACAAACCCCAAAATTTACGATATTTGTGTATTTGGGTTCGTTAAAAATCGAGAGTTTAAAACGAAACTAACGAACCCAAACAAACCCAAACAAACAAATATCGTAAAATTTGGAGTTTGTTTTCGTTTGTTAAAAATCAAGAATTCAAAATCAAACTATCGAACCCAAACGAACCCAAACAAATATCGTGAACCTTTACGAACTTTGTTAGGTTTTGTTTCGAACTATTAAAATTCGGAATTTTGATCTTTCAGGTGAATAGAAATTTGGATTTTTTACTCAGGTCCTGATGATCGATGATCGTGGATGAAGATCGCTAAAAATAAAGCAATGGCTGATTTTTCAGAGGCTGTCGGATGCAACGGACATCGGTCTTTTATAAACCGGAGCTGGAATTCTCGAAAGCCCGTTGCCTCGTTCCGAAGAAGGTTTCGGATCTTTTCTAGGACTGGTGACGAAATGTACATCAGGAGAAGTGAGATCAACAGTGCCATTGCCATCGATCCAAGCCCTAGTGAATTCAAGATTATGATCATCGTTTTCATCGATCCGATCATCATTTTCTTGATCCCCTTGTCCCTGATAATCCCTGATGAAAACTTGTAGTTTCTCAACGACTTCTTTGTCGTTTCTCAAATGTGACATTTTCGCGAGTATTTGTTCGAGCAATGGATTAGCAATTTTGTTTGGTGACGTTTGTAGAGAAGCGCTGGTCGAAGCTTTCATTTTTCTACCATTTCTGTCGTATTGTTTCGAGCCATTACAACCGGAAGTCCCGTTACAGCTGGAACTTCCGGTCAAACGTGGCAAGCTCTGCCTAGCCGGATTTCGTCGAGAAAAATTCGTTGGTGATGACGACGATGATGTTTTCACGATCGTTGTTGATTTTGATGCTGATGAATTTCCAATTGGTTTCACGAACGTTTCCGGATTCAAGGAAGGCCTAGATTTTAATTGCCTTCCGTTCCACGTGTTGCTACCGATATTCGATGACGATTGCGAACCGTTTTGTTGATTTTGTTGATTGTTGTTCAGCCCAATATTAGAACTCGTTTTAGTATCGATTTTTGATCTTCCCGGACTTGGAGGTGCTGGTGGCTTTCTCAAACTATTTCTGACCGATGTTGAACGTTTCAACGGACTACTCTCCGGACTAGAATTCCCTTCTCTCGGAGTTCGACTTCCCGATGAACAACGTGACAAATTGCTGTTTTCACGTCGCAGAGAATTACGGGATTGACGATCAACGGTTTGAACGCTGTTCAAACAGCTGGAACTTCCGTGGCTCGTCGAACGCGAAGAACTTCCGGTACGCCCAGTCACACCGCTTGGACTCACCGGACTCAAAGATTTCGACGGCGTCGTGACTCCAGCGCTTCCGCTACTCATTTTTACAACCGATGATGCCCGGGTCTTTCTAAGACCCGTTTCTATGCTCTCCGTCTCTACGCAACTACGATCCTCTTCCGTCTGGTCGCACTTCCGCTTTTCCGAATCTTCTGCAATCAATCAATCCACGCTACTCGTTATTCTTTTTTATTTGATTTGATTTGATTTGATTTGATTTGATTTGATTTGATTTGATTTTATTCTATTTTATTTTATTTTATTTTATTTTATTTTATTTTATTTTATTTTATTTTATTTTATTTTATTTTATTTTATTTTATTTTATTTTATTTTATTTTATTTTTTATTTTATTTTATTTTATTTTATTTTATTTTATTTTATTTTATTTTATTTCATTTTATTTTATTTTATTTTATTTTATTATTATTTTTTTTTTAATGGGAATATGCGATTCGCGCAGGAGGGTAGGGAGAGGCTTGAATCGTGGGAGGAACGCGTGGTTTGAGGTTGGAAAGGGCAGATATGAAGAAACGTGAGATTTTTTATTTTTTTTTGGGTTGAGGAAGAATTGTTAGTCGAAATGGAAAATAAACGTTTTTTGGTGAGGAGGTACGAAACAGGCTATTTGTGAGTACAGAAATTGAGAAGATGATCGCTTTATCAAAAGTATTATCATTTTTTTGAGACGTATTTTCAACTTTAACGGAAACCCAAATAAACCCAAACAGGTGAAAAGTTTTATCGTTTTTTTTCGTCGTATCTTCAGCTTCAACTAAAACCCAAACAAACCCCAAACAGGTGAAAAGTTTTATCATTTTTTTTCGTCGTATCTTCAGCTTCAGCTCAAACCCAAACAAACCCAAACAAACCCAATTATTTGGGCACCATAGATCGGAAAGAGTCGTCGACCAAAAAAAATAAGAATCGAAAAAAAAAATTTTTTAAAATGACGATGATGGTCAACCAATTCCACATTTAAATCCGACGAAGAGGCTCGAAATCTCAAGGCCGCGAGATCCTTCGTTTCTCGTCCCACGCCTTTTTTAGGCCTCGGACACGAAGGCACGTTTGAGAAAAAAAAACCCTCGGACACTCGACGAGAGTACGACCAAATTCGTCTTTGGGATGCGCGACACGAGTGCCACGAGGGATCGTTACGCGTGCGAGTTTCTCGTCCCGTGCTTAGCATAACGCGTGGGCATTTTTTTTTTTTTCACCGATCCACGATTCTCTCAGCGAGGGATAAGCGTTTCGAAAAATAATGCCTTTTCAACGGATATTCAAATTCCCCCGTAACGATCTCCGATTCGCGAAACGATCGAAAATATTTTTAATATGATTTTTCAAATGAATTTTTAATTTTTTTTTAATTTAATATTGTTTATTCTTTTTTTAATTGTTTAAGTTAAAAAGTTTTACTTATTTTTTATATTTGTATTTGACTTTTATCTATTTTTTTAATGGAAATTGAATAATAGAAATCCTTAAAGTCTAAAATTAGCCCTTATAACTTTAAATAAATCGTTGAAGCCTCAAATAAATCCTAAAACCCTCAAATCCTCGAACAAACCCTTAAACCCTCAAATAAGTGCTCAAACCGTCAAATAAATCCTCCAACTCTCGAATAAGTCCTCAAACCCTCAAATTATCCCTCAAACCCTCAAATAAATGCTCAAACCCTCAAATAAGTCCTCAAACCCTCAAATCAACTCTCGAACCCTCAAATAACTCCTCAAACCCTCAAATGGACTCTCGAACCCTCAAATAAGTCCTAAAATCCTAAAATCCTCGAACAAACCCTTAAACCCTCAAATAAGTCCTCAAACCATCAAATAATCCCTCAAACCCTCAAATAATTCCTCAAACCCTCAAATAACTCCTCAAACCCTCAAATAATTCCTCAAACCCTTAAATAATCCCCCGACCCCCCAAATAATTCCTCAAACCCTCAAATAATCTCCCAAACCCTCAAATAAACCCTCAAACCCTAAAACAATTCCTCAAACCCTTAAATAATCCCTCAAACCCACAAATAATTCCTCAAACCCTCAAATAATCCCCCAAACCCTCAAATAACTCCTCAAACCCTCAAATAAATCCTCAAACCCTCAAATTGACCCTCAACCCTCAAATAATCCCTCAAATCCTCAAATAATCCCTCAAACCCTCAAATACATCCTCAAACCCTCAAATAATTCCTCAAACCCTCAAATGATCCCTCAAACCCTCAAATAACCCCCCAAACCCTCAAATAACTCCTCAAACCCTCAAATAACCCCCCAAACCCTCAAATAACCCCCCAAACCCTCAAATAACCCCCCAAACCCTCAAATAACCCCCCAAACCCTCAAATAATCCCTCAAACCCTCAATCAAACCCAAAAAAACCATCACAAACCACCTCAAAGTCCCATTTGACTCGTATTAACAAACCCAAACAATCGAGTGTTTCTCGATCGATTTTGCCCGCTCTCGGATTCCAGTATTACTAGAATGTTACGGAAAGCGTGATTGGGCAGCGAAGAAAATAGTAGTTTCGTAGAAGTTGGAGGCTTGGATGAGAAAGAAAGGATGGACGAAAGAATGACTCACTGTGAGAATCGAGATGAGCCATGGTGGCTTCTTGATGTTGCTGGTTGGTAATTGTGGAGGTAATCGTTGATTGGACAGCACCCAAGCTTCGGTAACCCTCGTCGGATACTTCGCTGCCGTTATCGGAGTGCTCGGCTTCGTTATGAGACTTGCCGTAATTCTGGGAGCTCTCTTTCGCGAAAACGTCATCACCGGTTCCCGCCACGATTTGTCTCGGTTGCTCGTCTTTGATGGCCATTGCAGTTGCCGATGTTAGGTTAGAATTTGTAATCGCCTCGGAGTTACTTCCGGCCACGCCGCACTTGTAATCGTAAATCGTCGGCTCGTACTTTCGAGCATCCTCGCGATCCGTTGTTGCCCTACGCGCCACTCCACCCTCCACGACGTAACGCTTCGAAAATTCCTCCGAGAGTGGCACCTTCTCACGGATCTCACGATGAAGATCCTTCTTCGGATCCTTCGGAAAACAAGTACAAACAAGTGTTCCGCAATCGAAGGTATACGTCGAGAGAAAAAAGCGGTTTTCAAAGATTTTTGCAATGTTGGTGTCAACAATTTGTAATCGGGCTTTGGGTTTCGGGAATGATAGTGGGTTTATTGGGTAATCCAATGAAAGTCGAATAAACCCGAAAACAAAACCCACTTACGGAATTAGATTCATTGGGTAACCCAAACAAATCCAAACAGATGGAGATTTATTGGGAAATAAATGTAGATTAATTGGGTAACCCAAACAAATCTAAACATAGCCCAAACAAACCCAAACAAAAGCCAACGACGCCAAAAATAGCCCGAAAACCCAAACAAATCCCAAGGTACTCAAAAATAGCCCAGACAAATCCCAACGAACCCAAAAATCATCCCAAAACGCAAACAGATCCCAACGATCCCAAAAATCATCCCAAAACGCAAACGAATCCCAACGAACCCGAAAATCATCCCAAAACTCGAACGAATCCCAACGAACCCAACATCAGCCCAAAACCCGAACAAATCCCAAAGTACCCAAAAATCAGCCCAAAACCCAAACAAATCCCAACGAACCCAAAATCAGCCCAAAACCCAAAAGAATAAAAAATCAGCCCAACACCCAAACAAATAAAAAATTAGCCCAAAACCCAAACAAATCCAAAATCGGCCCAAAACTCAAATAAATCAAAAATCAGCCCAAAACCCAAACAAGCCCGCAATCAGCCCAAAACCCAAACAAGCCCCAAAATCAGCCCAAAACCCAAACAAGCCCAAAATCAGCCCAAAACCCAAACAAATAAAAAAAATCAGCCCAAAGCCCAAACAACCCCAAAAAATCAGCCCAAACCCCAAACAAACCCAAAAAATCAGCCCAAACCCCAAACAAATCCAAAAAATCAGCCCAAAACCCAAACAAATCAAAAAATCAGCCCAAAACCCAAACAAAACCGAAATCAGCCCAAAACCCAAACAAGCCCCAAAATCAGCCCAAAACCCAAACAAACCCCAAAATCAGCCCAAAGCCCAAACAAGCCCCAACGCACCCAAAAATAGCCCGAAAAAAAACCCAAAAGAATCCCAACGAACCCAAAAATAGCCAAAAAAATCGAAAACCCCAATAAACACGGAAGATCGAGAGCGCTCGTCGTACCTGATAATCGTCGAGATGTCTGCTGTGATACATTTGTGATCTCCCGTCATATCTAACCTGTCGAATCTCCTCGTTGAGTTTCTCTCTGGTCGGATCCAATTTGGGTGATTTTGAAACGGCGTTCGGGGCTACGAGGCTATCCATTTTAGAGGTCGGTGATCTCGATCTCTGTATCTCTCGATTACCGAGATCGCTCAGTTGTCTCGGAACCGGACTAGACGGAAATTTGGCTGTTTGGGTCTGGGCGGTTGGACTTGGCGAACGATTATCCCTTTTCTTCAATTCTTGACCGAGTTGATGATGAGCCTGATTGGGCGTTGGCGAACGAGATCTGTTACCAATCGCCGAGGCACTTCTGGGAGTCTGAAGCTGATGGGAGGGTGATTGTTGATGATGGACCGGATGTTGAACCGTTTGATGACCCGCTCCACCGCAGGAACCTACGCTCGACGCTGAACTTCGACGAGTCCTTGGAGGTGATCTTTCAAGGACGAGAACCCAAACACGTTTTTCATGGAGGAGCGATTAATCAAGAAAAAGTTCGACACTCCCGAAATTATTGAGGGAAGTAAAGTTGAGTTTTTTTTTAATTTTATTGTAAAAGTATTGACAACAAAAAAAAAACAAAAATGTTATTGGTAAAAATATTGAAAAGTTTAATTTTTAATCATTTTTCTTCGTTGGATCTTCAGCTTTAATTCGAAGCCAAATAAACCCAAAGAGGTTAAAAGTTTGATCATTTTTCTTTGTTGGATCTTCAGCTTTAAGTCGAAGCCAAACAAACCCAAACAGGTAAAAAGTTTTATCTCATTTTTCTTTGTTGGATCTTCAGCTTGAATTCAAACCCAAACAAACCCAAACAGGTCAAAAGTTTCCTCATTTTTCTTCATCGTATCTTCAGCTTGAATTCAAACCCAAACAAACCCAAACAGGTTAAAATTTTTATCATTTTTCTTCGTCGAATCTTCAACTTCAACTCAAACCCAAACAAACCCAAACAGTTAAAAAGTTTTATCATTTTTCTCCTTTGGATCTTCAACTTCAACCCAAACCCAAACAAACCCAAACAGGTAAAAAGTTTCATCATTTTTCTCCTTTGGATCTTCAACTTCAACCCAAACCCAAACAAACCCAAACAGTTAAAAAGTTTCATCATTTTTCTCCTTTGGAACTTCAACTTCAACCCAAACCCAAACAAACCCAAACAGGTCAAAAGTTTTATCCTTTTTCTCCTTTGGAACTTCAACTTCAACCCAAACCCAAACAAACCCAAACAGTTAAAAAGTTTCATCATTTTTCTCCTTTGGAACTTCAACTTCAACCCAAACAAACCCAAACAAACCCAAACAGGTAAAAAGTTTCATCATTATTCTCCTTTGGAACTTCAACTTCAACCCAAACCCAAACAAACCCAAACAGTTAAAAAGTTTCATAATTTTTCTTTGTATCTTCAACTTCAACCCAAACCCAAACAAACCCAAACAGGTCAAAAGTTTCATCATTTTTCTCCTTTGGAACTTCAACATCAACCCAAACCCAAACAAACCCAAGCAAAGAATAAATCATCGACTGACCTCTCGTAATGCACCTGCGCACTTCCAAGATCGAAGGAGGCCCCTGCCTTCTGTATCAGCTTCGCCGAGATCATGGATCGATGAGCTTCGAATACAAAAAAACGAGAGACGATTTTTTAAACTTCGTTTGTTTGTTTTTTTTTTTTTTAACTTTTTTAACTTTTTTTTCAAAAATATTCATTGAAAGACGCGTAGGTGTGACGAGATTGATACTTACAAGTGCGACAACGACAGGGATCGTGTTTGTCGAGATAATGACTTAGAGTGTCCCAACCACCGCCCACTCGTACCATCACGTGACTCCTCAAGATTCTTACGAATATGAGGACCTTCGTGTCTCCGATCCTGTATTTGCCCTCGGAAACCCGTATCATCGGGAATTGGGTCGGGCAGGTGCATCTCTCCACCAAGTCGCGAACCTGATTTCGTCAATCAAAAAAAAAAAAAAAAAAAAAAAAAAAAAAAAAAAAAAAAAAAACAAAAAATTAAATTTGAATTTTGTTTTGGTTTTTTGTGGTTGTTTAGTTTTTCATCAAACCCAAACGAGCCCAAACACGTAAAATCGAGATAATAATAATTATTATTAATAATTATATTATTTATCCTTATCACGACTTATTATTATCACACCCTGTATATCAATCGTACACCATAGGATCGGAAAGAGTCGTTCGAGGCGCGGTAAATCGCTCGGCACGAATCGTATGGCGCATTGCAGGTGAGCAGACAGGATGGAACGCTTATGATGCCATAATGCAAGGCCGCGAGAGGGCTCCCTTACGTAAGCCCCAACATAGCGAGATCGCGAGGAATGAACACGGGATGTTCTCCGTGTGCACGTCCGTTTTGACAGAGCATTCCCTTTCTCTCTCTCACTCTCTCTCTCTCTCCCGCTCTCTCTCTACATAATTTTATTATTTTTTTACTGAATTAATTGTTTAATAACCCAAACAAACCCAAACAATCAATCAGTATCTCTCTTTGCATAATTTTATTACTTTTTTACGAAATTAATTGTTTACTAACCCAAACAAACCCAAACAATCAATCAATATTTCTCTTTATATAATTACTAAATTAATTGTTTACTAACCCAAACAAACCCAAACAATCAATCAATATCTCTCTTTATATAATTTTAATATTTTTTTACTGAATTAATTGTTTACTAACCCAAACAATCAATCAATATCTCTCTTTATATAATTTTATTACTTTTTTACTAAATTAATTGTTTACTAACCCAAACAAACCCAAACAATCAATCAATATCTCTCTTTATATAATTTTATTATTTTTTTACTGAATTAATTGTTTACTAACCCAAACAATCAATCAATATCTCTCTCTACATAATTTTATTATTTTTTTACGAAATTAATTGTTTACTAACCCAAACAAACCCAAACAATCAATCAATATCTCTCTCTACATAATTTTATTATTTTTTTACTGAATTAATTGTTTACTAACCCAAACAAACCCAAACAATCAATCAATATCTCTCTCTACAGAATTTCATTACTTTTTCACTAAATGAATTAATTTAATTTTATAATTTCAATAGTTTCGAAGATAAGTGGAAAATCACATTCGCACACTCCCAGATCGAGTGGCATTCATTTTGCACTTTTTCCTTGAGGCGAACACGCGGACAATCGTCGATGCATTAAAAGTCAAGTTATGTAAATTTCTCAAGCTCGGAACGGTTTATCGCATTCCCGACGAGCGAATCGAGAAATTTGCCTCTGTCGTATTATTTCGCGATACGCAAAATTTATTGTCCCGTCAAAGATACGGGTTGTTTTCCATTTTCGTGGAGAACGGAAAAGTCATTCGGTGGAATCGTGCTGGGATCAGTAGAATATCGACGGTGGCGTTTGGTGACGAAAAATCGAACTAAACTTGAGGCAAATTTCAATGAAAAAAACGTGGGTATCTGAAATATCTGAAAATATCGAAATCTACGAAGGAAAACGAATAAAAAAAAATAAAGAAAAAGAGAGAGGTTAGGAATCACGAAAAAGAGAGAAAAAGAAAGAAAGAGGTTAGGAATCACGAAAAAAGAGAAAACGAAAAAAAGAGGTTAGGAATTACGAAGAAAGAGAAAAAAAGAGGTTAGGAATCACAAAAAAGGAGAAAGAGAAAAAAGAGGTTAGGAATTACGAAAAAAGTGACAGAAAAAAAGAGGTTAGGAATTACGAAAAAAGGAAAAAGAGAAAAAAAGAGGTTAGGAATTACAAAAAAGGAAAAAGAGAAAAAAAGAGGTTAGGAATCACGAAAAAAGGAGAAAGAGAAAAAAAGAGGTTAGGAATCACGAAAAAAGGAGAAAGAGAAAAAAAGAGGTTAGGAATCACGAAAAAAAGAGAAAGAGCAAAAAAGAGGTTAGGAATTACAAAAAAAAAAATTAGAAAAAAAAAAGAGGTTAGGAATCACTAAAAAAAAGAGAAATAAAAAGAGAAAGAAAGAAAAAGCACCAGCAGATTGCACTTGAGAGTGGTTGGGTTTCCAGCAGCAGTAGGTGTATATATGTAACGAGTCAAAGTCATCAGGGCGTTAGCTATTATCATGGGGAGTGCCGGGATGTGGGAGAGCGAGTATTGCGTTTGTATTAAATTTGCTCATTGCACATTATACATATATACATACGTGCATAAACGTACATACACGAATACATACATATATATATATACAGCTTCGATCAAAAGTATTAGACACCCTGTATACTACGATTTTTTCCAATTAAATAAAAAAATATCGATTTAATAAAAAAAAACCATTAAAAAAATAACGCAAAAATTAATAAATAAATAAAAAAAGATCGAAAGTTTTTTTGCAAAAAAAAGTGCAATTAAATGATGGGAAACCCGGCGTTTTCAAAATGGCCTAGCGGGCCCAAAAAAAATCGCAAAAATACAAATGAAACGGCAAAATGAAGCTGATTTCGTCTTTTTGGAAATGACCTTTGGTGAATCGGTTCGTTATCATTTTTCGCCGAGATATTCGATTTTTTGTCCGGAAGAAAAAAATTTAAGAATTTTTAACTTTTGGCCGAGGCTGTATAGGCGATTTATATATATATATAAAATTAGTATTATATCCACGAACAAGTCCGAACATCAGACTTGTCACGGGACTGTTTCGCATCGCGTCATACATTTCGCTGGGACGACCAGTCGGGCTTATTCGTAAGAATAATTGAGGCTTATTACATTCCATAATTCATGAATCAGGAGACTCGAGTACAAATACGCGAGAATAATCAATTCCGTTTATGGCGAAACCAGAAGTGAACGGGTTTCTTTTTCTCATCGAATCAATCGTACGTCTACGGCTGGAGGACTGATAAGACGTGGAACGGGAAAAAAGACGGAATCGTCAGGAAAACACTTTTAGTGCGGATATTTAATGGGGACTTTGGTATCGGGCCAATTGAAATTTTCCTGACTCAATTAGGGCTCCAAAGTTCTTTTTTTCTCCAGAAATTATTTTTTCGTCGTAAAATTGTATTTTTTTTGTCCCAAAATCTGTTTTTTTATTTCAAAATCTGTTTTTTTGTTCCAGAATTGGTTTTTTGTCGCAAAATTGTGGTTTTCGTCCCAAAATTGGTTTTTTGGCCTCAAAATTGGTTTTTGGGTCCCAAAATTGGTTTTTGGGCTCCAAAATTGGTTTTTGGGTCCCAAAATTGGTTTTTTGTCGCAAAATTGGTTTGTTCATCCCAAAATTGGTTTGTTCATCCCAAAATTGGTTTGTTCATCCCAAAATTGGTTCTTTTGTCCCAAGTTTGGTTTTTTTGGTCCAAATTTGAATTTTTTGGTCCAAATTTCGATTTTATGGTCCAAATTTCGATTTTTTGGTCCAAACTTCGATTTTTTGGTCCGAATTTCGATTTTTTGGTCGAAATTTGGATTTTTTGGTCCAAGTTTTGATTTTTTGGTCGAAATTTGGATTTTCTGGCCCAAATTTGGATTTTTTGTTACCAAAATTGGTTTGTTGTGACCCAAAATTTCTTTTCTTCGCAAAAATGTTTTGTGTCTCCCAACATTAGTTTTTTTTTTTGTTGCAAAATTGGTTATTTGGTCCCAAAATTTGTTTTTTGTGCCAAAATTTCTTTTGTTCCGCAAAAATTGTTTCTGTGTCCCAAAATTCGTTTTCTGTTGCAAAATTGGTTTTCTTGGTCCCAAAATTCGTTCTTTGTTGCAAAATTGGTTTTCTTTGTCCCAAAATTCGTTTTTTGTTGCAAAATTGGTTTTCTTTGTCCCAAAATTCGTTTTTTGTTGCAAAATTGTCCTTTTTTGTCCCAAAATTCGTTTTTTGTTGCAAAATTGTCCTTTTTTGTCCCAAAATTCGTTTTTT
>JAPYZJ010010172.1:0-10009 GCA_030522765.1 Ophioninae sp. B BG-2022a
TTCGAGACACGCCTACTTCCAAAGCTATATCTTTGTGAGTTTTGCTCCGATTGACTTCCTATTAACAGACAACATTCTTGAGTTACTATACTTTCATAAAATGCAATAAAAAAATCACTTTTTTTGAACCCTCAAAACCCTACCCCCCCTTAAATTGAAAGATACGTCATCGGTGAACATCGGAAACGATTGATTGGTTTAAAACGACGAGTCGATAGCGTTGATATTGCGAAGAAGATAAAATAGACAGGCTCGCAAATTTTCATCGATAAAAAAGAGAGATTCGTGGCTTATCTCCAACTGATAGAAGAGTTGAGCCCTCTCTCTCTATCTGTTGCTACCTTTCCGCAGTATTGCCATTGAGAAGTTGGTCGATATTTCGATTTTTCTGGCACATTGTTTTTGTTGTCTATCTTTGTTTTTTTTTTTTTTTTTGACGACACGAGAATCATCAATATCGCAATAAAGTATTGAATACTTTAAAAAAATAATTGAGACAGATAACAAAGTTGATTCTGAAGGCGTGTGTTTATTGTCGAGTTTTAATAAACGGTTTTTCAACGTATAGTATCGCGATATTTGGCATCTAGATGAGAGGCTCGGTTTTATTCGCGAGCTCGAAGTAATTACACCATGTGATACGACGGTATCGCTGGAAACGATCTGACATTAGTGAACGAGGTAAATTTAAATGCCCTCTCGTGCACAGTCATTCGACACACGTTTGCACGTGAATGAAAGAAAAAAAAAATCTACGTTTTATTAATACACAACGTATAGGAATGATATTAATAATAGTTATTATTGTTGACTGACAGACCGAGAAATTTATCTTCTGAATACTGCTCCCAAAGTTTCGATCGGGCAATGACTCATTCAATTTCGTAAGAGATCGAAACTTGGATCGTTGAATTGCTAATGATTATTCCTCGACGAATTAATTAATTATTGAATTATCATTCAATAATTATTTGCTCGAGAAATTTCGGATGGAAATTTTGGGCCAGGCAAAATCGACCCACGTTTATGGGTCAAGGGTTAATTATATAATATTAATTATTTCGGTATTCCACAGAGCTGCGCACACTTACCCACAAAACGAGCCAATTGGGCGGATTTTTCATTTTTTCAATGAATTATTTTTTTTTCCTACGTACGCAAGTTTGCTGCGAAGTTTTTTAAATTTAATTATTACTTGTTTACATGCTCCCTCAGACTGGTGCGATTATAATATCCTAACTTTAAACTTCGAAGCTTGACGAGCATTGAAAATACAAAGTGCGCACACTTGACCCGAATGACTCCGCGTTAAGTGGCAGAGCTATCAAAACCGTGTTTGCCAACGTGAGAGAAAATGATCGAAGTGCGTGCCAGTGGAGGAACGATGCCCCGAGGCATTTTCATCGAGTTTCGTTCATCAAGGCAGACGTATGATCACGTGTAATTAAAGCGAGACTCAGCGGTGCCTTGTAGTCATCAAAGTCTTCTTATACGCGACGATAAGCGATACGACGACACCGTATACACCGTATGGACGGTACTATAAACTCTAACGACCATACCGTGTATGGAATAAGTGGAATTGTTGAATGACGTTCCAATTTTGATCGAGCGTTTAATGATTATCGTTAATCACGATCGGAAATGAGCCTAGCTTGTATAATGATCGACAAATCGAAATCTAACAAATTCATACACTTGTTTTCATCACCAACACCGATTTCAGACCTTTCGTAACGTTTGCTTTTCGAACGTTTGCTCGATTTTGTTTTTGTAATTTTGTAAATTTTTTTTTTGTTTTATTGCAACTTCGATAGGAGACCACAAAACGGGGGTGGAATTTGCATCGCTTTATCCCTAAATAGATAACCATGTTTGAGTAAGCATATTTTGGATTTTGTGTATATTAGGTTTTTCAATGTCATATTATGTCTCAGTGTATGTAATTTTATTGTGAGTCAATGAAAAACATTAGAGTTTATTCAGATTTTTATTAGAAAAAAAAAAAGAATTAAAGAACAAAACAAGGTACTTCTTACTTTGATGCCATCAACGAACCATGTTTCATTTGGACGATAAAACTAGCCGTTGACGAAAAAAAAACAAAAACAAAAAAAAAAACAAAAGAAAAAAAGAAAACAAATGCCGATAGCTCGCAACATTTCCATTGGATTCAGGGTTTGGTTACAACTGCAAATGATTTGGCAGTCTCCAAGTAGATTAGAAGACCCAACGAACGTTACGTAAAACGAAAAAAAAAAAAAAAAAAAAAAAAAAAAAAAAAAAAAAAAAAAGAAAAAAAAAAAATAATTACATCGCGGAGCGATTCCGCCGAATGTCTGACAAGCTCGTTACATAATGAGACAGAGACAGAGAAAGAGAGAGAGAGAGAAAGGAGGGAGAAACAGTGATTAATTCTCATACTCGTTGACTAGTTTATTCAGCCTCGTGTACACTCGCCATAAAACGAGCGTATCTTGAGGAGGGCGAGAAAGTGATGTCGTAGACGAACAGGGCGACAAGTCGAAATTAGCTGCAGTGCAAGAGTGACATAGACTCGAAAGTACGCCAGAGAGAGAAAGAGAGAGACAGAGAGAGAGAAGGGGATAAAGAGTGTCAGGGAAAAGGGATAAAATGATGATGAGACTCTAGGGATGAGAATGAGAGTGTTCTCAGGTCCAGGAGTCTCTAATTGGATGCTCGGGTAAATTATTCAAATACTGGAGAGACCAGAGCAAGAGAGAGAGAGAGAAAGAAAGAACCCCGAAAAAAAGAAAGAGAGAGAGAAAGAACCTGGTGTGTTCTTTTGTTTTTTGCACAGTTGTTCGAAAGGCGAACGTTCCTATCTCATGAGGTTGAAGTTCGCAACGTTGCGACCCAACGAAAATCATTATTTTTTAATTTCTCTTAATTTCTCTTAATTTCGTTTTCACTGTAATCTTAATTAAAATACTTTAATAATTATACAAATCTTTTTTGTGATAATATAGAATTCAAATATGAAAAAAAAAATATTTCGCCAAATAATAGATTTAAGGAAATAAAAAAATGAGAAAAGAAATTTTGTTGCGTCGCAACGATGCGAACTTCAAGTCCACCGTATCTCTGTATGTGGGTGGACAGATGACGATTTTCAAGTCTCCAACTTGGAGGTCTGTCCTGAAGACAGTCTTTCCAATAACGATTTTTCCACGGAAATATCGCGTCTTCGAAGTAGCCTATTTGAAAAATACATTGGGCAAACGGAACGATACCGCTGGTGATGAATAACGGCGCGGGTGAGAAGTCACATGACGATGTTGACGACGACGTCGAGGAGGTCGAAAGACCCAACGCGAGTTCGTCGTCGTTTACTTCGCGAAACGCTCTATATTTAAACTGACACTCGTCCCCTCGTCCCCCCCCCCCTCCCCTCCTCCCCCTACCCCCCTCTCATCACTCTCTTCCTCATTCACGTCGGTTACATGGCAAAGCTCGAGAAACCTGACGGGCACAGCGAGGGATTTTATGGAGCGTAATTAGCCGAGTGGACAAAAAAAAAAAAAAAAAAAAGAAATTGGACCCGGCAAAGGGGAGAGAACCGAAAGACTCACGGGAAAAAAACGGAACGTGAGTACGAGTAATAAGTACGAAGAAGAGTCCGAGTTGAAACAACGAGTGTCCAAGTCCTCACCGAGAAGTCACTCTCAACTTCGTGAAAATCGTTTGAAGTCGCGAACGAAAAAAAAATAAAAAAATAAAAAAAAAATAAAAAAGGAAGAAATGAAAGCTAAACAGAGATCGGTGCCACTTTGACGAGCAGGAAAAAACGAATACTCGTTGATTTGAAATTGTTGAAAAGTAGGCAAGCTTCGAGCACTCTTTCCAAAAGAGTTTTGAATAATTTTTTTTTGAAGCGAATGATAGTGAGTTCGGTATAATATTGTAATAATAATGTTCTGAATAATGCTGATCGCTTGATGGTTTTTGGTCGGGTTGATCGAATTCGAACGAAAAATTGATTTTTCTTTCAAATTGTAAACTTGACGAAAAATTTTGGCTTTCCTGCGTGGAAAGTCAAATTGATTTTAGATTGCATGAGACGGAAAACGCGAAAAAGAAAATGTATTTTTCAATAGGTTTATGATTTTTTAATTTCGATTTTTTACAAGATATTGTTTAACTTGACTTTTCGCGAAATGCGAAACGGAAAATTTATATTTTGACCACTTATTGACTATTTAGGGTTTTAATGTTTCGTAAACATGTATTTAAAAAGTAACAATGCATAATTCAACTTAAAGAAACCTTTCCCAAAATTACCAACTTTTTGTGTAACGATATCAATGAAACAATAAAAACGAGAAAATCATTTCTCACATGGAACAAATATTTAAAAAAAAATACGTTTTTATTCAATGTACTTCAGTTCAAAATCGGATAATCATATTTTTTCCTAGTCACCTATATGTGATCATAAATAAACTTAGGCATGTTAAAAATATAAACTAATAATTTTGAATTCGCCTTAATCGATTAACTTATCAACTAAATTTTCAATTATCTGCGAAAGGACCTTAAATTTCTTAAATAAAAATTTTGAAACCAAATAAAAACTTGTGATAATAATTTCTTATCTGGCAATTATACCAAATGAAATACAGTTAATGAAATCGCAATGATCGAATTTATGAAATATTTAAAAAGACTAAGAGTGATTCGTGTTTTGATTAATAAATAATTTTAGCCGAAAAAATTATATATTAATCACTTATTTATTATATTAGTACATTGAATAAAAGCTTTTTTTTAAATATTGTAAAAAATATTTACTTTTTCGAAATGCATTCAAAAATTTCAACGAATAGTGTTTCGATTAAAAAAGCTATTTATGGAAAGTATTTCGAAGAGAGCTTGTCTACCCGTATGTTTCGGTTCGGTTTAAAGCATAATAAAAAAAAACCAAGAAGTCAGCTCGTTGATCTCATCCCGCATGGACGCCAGAATTACAGAGGGCGACACCAATAAATGTCCGTCGAGTCTATGAAAAGCAATTTCGTTCATTGAACTTCCGCAACGATTACGACATCTCTCTCTCTCTCTCTCTTTCTCTTTTTCTCTCTCCATCTGTATGGCTCTCAGTCACCCCTTTCCCTTCCACCTCCGTGTTTTTTGTTCCCCCCTCGTATTCGTTGTACTGAAATCTCGTTGCGGAGTTATGTCTGTGACAAATGACACTCCGCGAATCAACGAACACCGATGGAGTACATGAAGGGGAATAAGCGACGATGAAGCGCGTGCTGGAACGACGAAACCAGAGAAAAAGCGAAAGAGAGAGAGAGAGGGAGAAAATATGGTATTTATTATGCCCTAGCGTGCTATTGAGTAAAAAAGACTTTTAAAGAAAAAGGGTATACAAAATGATATTAAAAAATAAAATAACAAATTATAACAAAATCGCAATAAAAAATGGATTTTTCAAAATAATAATAATGCCATTGTTATAACAATAAAAGAAAGTATTTATTTTTGAACTGTGCATTTATTATGTCCTATAATCCAATTAGGCAAAAAATTGTAAAGATAATCACTATAAAAAAAAGCTTAAAAACAATAATAAAATCGAAATAACAAGAGATTATAAAAAAATAGTACTGTGACCATGATACCAATAAAATAAAAAAGCCAGAGAGAGTACACAGCAAGAAAGATTATACAAAATATTATTAAAAAGTGATAACAAAAGTAATAACAAAATCGCAATAAAAATAGACGATAAAAAATAACGATGAGATCATGATAACAATAAAATGAAAAAAAAAAGTCAGAGACAGAGAAAGCGAGAGAGAGAGAGAGAGATGATGATAATGATGATGATATCATTTATTATGCCCTACTCACGGACTTTCGGGCAAAAAAGAGTTAACAAAAAAAAATAACATAAAAACTTAAACATTAAATAAAGTAATATAAACAAGGAAAATAATAAATAATAATAATAAATAATAATTATAACATTATTATATTATTATTTAAATAAATATTATAATTTAATTAATTACTTAAAAAAGTATTGATAGTTAAATAATAATGAATAATAATAAATAATCATAAATAATAAAAAAGAGTTAACAAAAAAATAACATAAAAACTTAAACATAAAATAAAGTAATATAAACAAGGAAAATAATAAATAATAATAATAAATAATAATTATAATATTATTATATTATTAATTAAATAAATATTATTAATTAATTAATTACTCAAAAAAGTATTGATAGTTAAATAATAATAATAGAAAATAATAATAAATAATAATAATAAAGAGAGAGAGAAGGGGATGAAGAAAAAAAAAGTTTGTGCTAACCCACTATTTTCAGAGGCAGCAGTAGTTAAACTGCGGCGACGAGTAACGAGGCTTTGAGTACTCTATCATATAGAAAGATAAAGCGTTCAGAGGCGAGGGTTGGGGGGGGGGGAGAAGGGATTACGATGATATAAAGCGTACGCACACGCGTCTCTACGTATGCATACTCGTTGGGTTTGTTTGGGTTAGAATTTAGAACGGAGCGATGGTACGTAGATATTTCCATTAATTCATTAAAACGGCGCGGGAGAGGAAAATCGATAGTTCGTCATGGAAGTGTGACGTTCGATCCTCCGCAGTAGCTTTTACGTAACGCGATGAGAGACGACCGTTTTTTTTTTTTTTCTTTTTCAAAAACTGTATTTTTTTCTGTTTGCTTTAACACGCGGTTGCTTCGTTGTCGCCGGTAAAAGCTCGAAGTATATAATCGACTTAAAAATCCTATCGAGTTCCGCATTTCGTCGCTGAGTAAATTCGCTCGCCTGTCGGAAAACGAGAGCTACCGGAAGTGGAGCGCGAGAAGGTAAATGCGAACGAGAAACGAGCTAACAAAACGAAAACTTTAAGGGAACGTCTCAGTGTGATGTTTTGAAAAAATTGTTGTTTTTTTTGCATTATCTTATAGTATACATTGTTATAAACATTCTCTTAAATTTTCAAATCGAAATTCAAATTATTACGGTCGCTACAGGGATATTCTTGTAGAAAGGGAAACGAGCGGAATACATTTGCCCAGTTAATCTTTAAAAACGTTTTTTTCGGAATTGTGTTTTCTAAAACGGTGTCCACTCTCAAAAGAAGAATTTTGATGATATCCATTTTCAATTTTGAGAGAACATTTTTAACGTCATTCTCTATGACACTGTGGAGGTTTTTTTTTTAATTTGACAAAATGCCGGCGGTTTTGAAAAAATGTATCGAATTTGGTTCATTTTTCGACAGTTTTTCGAAAAAAAATAGGCAGATTAAAAAAAATAGATTCCTCGTTTCAATTTGTTAACGTTCAATTTGTGCATTGATTTTGTATTAATTTAATATTCTTTTTTGCATTGTTTTGTATTATTTTTTAATTATTTCGTATTATTTTTTCATTATTTCGTATTATTTTTTCATTATTTCATATTATTCTGTACGCTCTTGTACTATTTATTTATATTTTTTGTACTTTTATATTTTTATTTTACTTTTTTTTTCTTCGTTTTTTCCCGAAAGTCCTTAAATAATAATAAACTCTATCATCATGATCATCACTTTCTCTCCCTCGCCTGATAAGTCCCCCCTCGCCTGATAAGTTTTACATCCACGGAATTACGCGTCGCATTCACCGCGCAATATTTTCCGAGTCACTTTAACGCGTCTGTCATTAGGGTGTGGTAGATTCGAATGATCGATAAATACATATCTTTTTTCAATTTTTTTTTTTTTTTTTTTCATGTTCAATGATGCGAACAAACCTGTACTGTTGTATATTTAATTCCGTTTGGTCAGAAGAGTTTGAAATTATATTTGAATTTAAGTTCATAAAAAATGAGCTTGGATTTAATACACTAAAAAAAAAAACATTTTTCGTTTTTTTTCTTCTTTACGAAGACATCTACGAAAATCGAAGTTCGGATCGTGGAAAAGCAAGAAATATGGATTTCTATTCTCTAATCAATTTTTCTCCGAGCCGATTCAGAATATAAAAAACGCTAAAATGTTTTTGGATAATTATTATTAGCACCGTACGACTTTAATTCGCGAATAATTGCGGACTGGAAAAATATAGATCAGGACTGGAAAAAATAAAAATAAAAATAACAAAATATATATAGGTAAAAAATAAAAAATAGAAAAAGATAAAGAAGAAAATATAAACAAAAAAATACGAAAACAAAATAGAGAAAATAAAATAAACAAAAATAAAATAAAAAATAAACCAAAAAAATTAAATACACGAAAAAAAAATTAAAAATTAAATAGAATTTTTTTAAATAAAATAGGATAAAAAGAAAAAACTAAGAAAAAAAAATGGAAAAATATCATTGCACGCCAAGAATCGAAACTTCGTAATGATTTAGTAACCGGAGGGTCCTTGATCTTCGTTGTCCTCGAAATCACGATTTCTATTACAATGTCCTGGTAGGTTTAAGCGCAAAAGTATAAACGCACACGTATACACGTGTGAGCGAGTTTGCGCTGTTCTCTCGGGCTCGTTCACCACCAGAGTGAATGAGCACGTTCGCTCGTTAATAGCACTAACCGCCACGCTAATTACCTGCGCCAAAGGCACTTGTCGGCTCAGATAAAAGGCGGTCTCCGGCATATATCCAACGCACTGTCACCCATACATTGTAGCAATGCGCGCATCGTACACGCGCGTGTACGTGTGCACGCGTACACCCCAGCGTAAACGCTGTCGACACGGCCCGACAATACGATTGCTCTTGCGAGAAATTCGCGAATGAAGTTTATGCTCGGACGATATAGTTCGTAAGAAGGATCGCGACGCATCGCGAAATAGTTACGCTCGAACGTGTCGCGAGAGAATTTACCCTTGCGAATCTTTGCCACGAAGATTGAAATCGAAAACGCTTTTTTTTTTGGTTTTTTTTCGGACGCTCCCGAAATTTTTCAGCCGTTTCGAAAAATTGATATAATTTTATAATGTAATTTAAATTTAATTTAAATTTAATTTTTATTTTATTTAAATGTAATTTTTATTTTATTTAAATGTAATTTTAATTTTATTTAAATGTAATTTTAATTTTATAAAAATGTTATTTTTATTTTATTTAAATGTTATTTTTATTTTATTTAAATTTAATTTTTATTTAATTAAAATCTAATTTTTGTATCGTTTATTATTTTATTTATTTAATTTTTTAACCAATCGAGAATTGTCTGAAAAATGCCAGGCTAGCTTTTGGGGCAACTCTAATAATGGCTTTCTCGATCATCGCTGAAAGTCGTTTCTTCATTCGTATCGCCAAAATTCCACCTGCTGCCTTAAGCGTTTTATTTTTCATACCTATTCTCAGGAAAATCTGAAAATAGTCGAAATCACTGGAAATGTTCTTCCTCAGCCATCGTCGGAAACGACTGAATAAGCGTCTTTGAAAAATAAACGCAATTTTGTAAGCTAATAGCTGTATCTTCGAAAATGCCTGAAAATTACATTTTTAACTATCGTCGAAATTTCCGAGCGACTAAACGTCCTTGTTTAGCGATCACTAAAAGCCGCTTTTCCACCACTTTTCGAAATGACTGAAAATGCCTGATAACGTGTTTTTTTTTTTTTTCAAAGCAAATCTTGAACTACCGTGAAAAACGATAATCCCATCCGCCCTCGAGAATCCTTTTCGATCCGTGTACCATCTCCGAAAAAAAACCAAAAAAAAAACCAAAAAAACAAAACAAAATCGAAACGAGGAAAGAAAAAAGGGAAAAATGTAGAAAAAAAAAATAAACGAAAAATGCGGGTGAAACAAAGTGGCCGTTAAGAAAGCAGAGTTATTAGGGCGATGTTGTCAGCGCGTGTTCATCGTCGTTACAAAGATAATCGCTCGAGTCACGAGCAGTCCCCGGCTAATTAGATTTTTCTTTGTACGTATATCGGGGACAAAACATCGCGATGGGAGCCGCGCACTTTTTGTTGATTTTTCTTTTTTCCCTGTTCTT
>JAPYZJ010010179.1:0-10123 GCA_030522765.1 Ophioninae sp. B BG-2022a
TTTTTTTTTTTTTTTTTTTTTTTTTTTTTTTTTTTTTTTTTTTTTTTTCGTTACGACGTTTGACTATATCGTGTGTAATTTTTCACGTACTAAAGGTAAAAAAAGAAATATACGAATGTCGTGAATCATCGAGTCGTGAGCCCAGGTTGAAAAATAAAAGTTGAAGGAAAACGAACGGACGAGATGTGGAAAAAAAAAGAGAAGGGAAGTTGGGAGTGGGACGGTCGTCAAGTCAAACCTGGGATAGCTTTGACACGAGCATATTTTTGTGAGAGTGCAAGAGAGAACGTGGGAGAGAGAGAGAGAGAGCTCGAATGAACAATGCACGATGAAAATATTTGTTTGGGTTTGTTTGGGTTTGGGACCCACAAATGTGTCATTCGAATACTCAAATTTGTGAATCGAGTATTCGAATGACACACTTGTGTGTGTGTAAAAACGAGTGGGGTGGGGTAGGAAACCCAAACAAACCCAAACAAACCCAAACAACCTTCGGATTGACCAAAAGGCTCAAAATTCCGAATTTGAATTTACCGAAACAAGAAATTTCGTAAATTTATGGGTTTGTTTGGGTTTGTTTAAAATCGAAGGGTTTAAAGTAAATCTGACGAACCCAAACAAATATCGTAAACCTTTACGAAATTTTGAGTTTGGGAATATTAAAATTTGGAATTTTGAGTCATGTGGTCAATCGAAGTTTGGGTTTCCTACCCCATCCCAAATTTCACATAAAAATGGGGTTTGTTTGGGTTTCGTTAACGCAATGATCGTCAACCCAAACAAATTTCGTAAATTTTTGGGTTTGTTTGGGTTTGTTTAAAATCAAGGGTTTTAAGTAAAACTGACGAACCCAAACAAATATCGTAAACCTTTACGAAATTTTGAGTTTGGGAATATTAAAATTCGGAATTTTGAGTCTTGTGGTCAATCGAAGTTTGGGTTTCCTACCCCATCCTAAATTTCCCATCAAAATGGGGTTGGGTAGGAAATCCGAACTTCGATTGACCAGAAAGCTCAAAATCCCGAATTTGAATATTCCGAAACTACAAATTTGATACATTTTTTAGTTTTTTTGTAACGAACCCAAACAAAAATATATATTTTTAGGAAAACTCGATATTTCTCAAACATAAAAAAAAAACATCTTTTATGTTTCCGGAAAAAGTACTTATTTTTTTTTGTTAGGTACCTGCGATCGTAAAACTGACTGATCGCAACGTCGTTAAAATCTTTACGAGAAACAATAAAATATTATTTCACGATTGATCGACACCTCTGCGATGTTTTATTATACCGCCACCAACACGATATATGCAAACTCGAAAAAATGATAAATACGAACTTTCATAAAACATTGAAGTACTCGCACAATTTTTGCCCCTGTAACGCCCTAAACAAACCCAAACAAACCCAATTTTTTGCCCCTGTAACAACGCCCCGAACAAACCCAATCAAACCCAATTTTTTGCCCCTGTAACAACGCCCAAAACAAACCCAAACAAACCCAATTTTTTCCCCCTGTAACAACGCCCAAAACAAACCCAAACAAACCCAATTTTTTGCCCCTGTAACAACGCCCAAAACAAACCCAAACAAACCCAATTTTTTGCCCCTATAATAACGCCCAAAACAAACGCAAAAAAACCCAATTTTTTGCCCCAGTAACAACGCCCAAAACAAACCCAAACAAACCCAATTTTTTGCCCCTATAATAACGCCCAAAACAAACCCAAACAAACCCAATTTTTTGCCCCTGTAACAACGCCCAAAACAAACCCAAACAAACCCAATTTTTTGCCCCTGTAATGTCTAAACAAACCCAAACAAACCCATACGAACCCAAACAAACCCAATTTTTGCCCCCGTAACGTAAATCGGCAAAGAATCGAAAAATCGTATACGGATATGTACGAGTGTATCTGTGCTCGCGCGATGGTACATGTATATTTGATGTCAGTCTGAATGAAGTATGAGGCAGTCAACGGAGAACGGCTCGTACGGAGAACCTCGAGGGAGGGATAAAGCCGATGGTAAAACCGCCATTGCCCCCCTATAAAGTCTGTCTCGGGTTCGCCCCGCTCTCGGCATCGCGTTCTTCTCTCCCGAGAGTTGACGTCACTCTTTGTACAACTCCTTCGGTATAATATGAATGTGGAGACCTGAAACGTGGAGTCGGATGTTTGCTTCGCTGGTATATGCCTCTCGGACGGATTCGAGCCCGCGTTATCGCACCGCTGTGTGCGTAAGCAACAAACATCAATCTTTCAAAATTATCCCCCTTAATATTCAATAAAAATCACTTTCCCCCTCTTTTTTTTTAAATTAGTTCGAACGTTCATTAAAAGAGGACTCTTGTGCCCTTATTATTTAAAAAATCTCACCTTTATTAAAAAGAAACTCTCCCCCTTAATGTTGAAAAAACTTCCCCCTTAACTTTGAAAAAACCTGTGTCGCTCAAATTGAAAAAAATTAATAAAATTAATAAAATGAAACGAAATAAAAATAATAAAATGAAACGAAATAAAAATATTAAAATTAAACAAGATAAAAATAATAAAATTTAACAAAAAAGAACAAAAATTTTGCATTCGAGATTTTTCCGAATACAAAAAAGTGTTGAATCGAGTGAAAAATATTTCCGAAAAGTCCACCTGAACCGGAAGATAATACAGGGCAAAAAAATCGTGTTGTCAAAAATTGGAACACAATTTTAAAAACTCGTAACCTAAAAAGTGCATAAATTCAAAAAATTCAAAATTCGCGGGTTTTTTTTAACGATGTGTGTCAGTGATAATCTTAGTGAATTTTTGTGGACTATCAGGCCTCATTTCGCGTCGTGAATTCGTGCTCCGGAGGAATCGTAATAGTGCGTTGGAGCTCGAAGATTGTCAGCTGATCGGTTAATTGGTGTGTATATTTGTGTTTGTCGAGTGCACGAGACTCATTCGAGTTTTTCCTCCGGACTTTCCGTCGACCCCTCTTATCATCGATTCATCGAATTTTCCCAAAATTCTGTCAATTTTACGACTGTCATTCCTGTCAATAGTTTTAATCGTGTATATGGGACGTTCCGTGTGAAATCAAGTGACTTAATTTAATAATCTGATTTTAATCCCCCCAATATACGACACTCGTGACATTTTTTTTTTCTCATTCCCGTTACTATCAAACTCCAATTTTCGAAAAAAAAAAATTTTGTCAAATATTTGACAGGAATATTCGATGCAATTTTACTGAATTACGATTTAATGTCATTTTTCACGCCATTGTGTTTGTTTGGGTTTCGGATATCGCCATTATGTCTTTTTTTTTTTCATTGGGAAACATGCACCTGGTCGTAAAAAATCGAAGGGTCTCGTGTGTCTGAACTCACAGGAAGATTGAGGTTCGATGACGTCGAGTGTCGCGTGAAAGTGTCCGGCCCCGCGTTGCATTCCGTTTTCCAGTTAATTGATTGCCAAGCGTCTGTAATGAGTCCCGTTGCTTCAAATTTATTATTATTATAAATACGTGTTTCTATATATATATATATATATATATATATATATATACATGCGTAAAATATATAAAAACAACCTTTATATTTTATAAAAATTGTTTTTTATTATAATAACTATATAAACTATAATATAATTTAATTTTCTATCCAGTCAAAAAATGAAATATTTTTGTGAAAAAAATTCGTCCCCAATTTACGAAACGACGTTCAAAATCAGCTGTGAATAAGATGACATTAGATTTTTCCTTGACCCCAAAGAACTAGTCGTGCCTCTTTAAGGTCATATAGAAGATCGACCTAACCTCAAAAATTTTCAAAATCACTTTTCTCTTCAGTAGTTAAGTTTTGAATAAAAAATCAAGCATGATTCTCTAAAGTATACATAGAGGCAGAGGTTAATGCTTTTATTTTTTAATTGCTTTTATTTTTTAATTGCTTTTATTTTTCGATGTTTAATTCTTGAAAAACGAAGGTTTGAAAATTTCGACATTTTCTTGCATTCGAATTTTCGATGGTTTTATTTCATGTATTCTACATGTTTTTGAGGTGAATTTCAAATGCAATTTATATATTAGTGAACCGTGAATTAATTCAATTATTCGTGAAAATTGTTTTTTTATGGAAAAGTGCTGAATGTGGATAATACCTTAGAGGTTATTAACTCGCGATTATTCTTCAGGGTCAACGCTCCATCGTCGCATACTACGAAAAAAAAAAAAAAAAAAAAAAAAAACCTTCTCGTGTGCAAAAAAAAAAATCGCGCAACTGCGAAAACTAAAGGATCCTCGAAGTATATTCCGACCGCAAGATATTATTTTTATCACCGGAATATCCTCGGGGAGCCCGCGTCGTCTTATTCCGTTCGATTGCATCTCCGAGAAACCGTTACGTGTGTGACGGCTCGCGCGCAAACGATTGCCAAGAATACGATTTTTCTCGAACTCCATCCCGATAGTTGACGCAGAGATGGAAGGTAGAATCGAAAATGCAATTATTTCTTCGATGGATTAAAAATTCATCAAAATTGAACTTTCTCAAAATTGATTCTATTATCGTTATCATTATTTAATATGATACTTGAATGATTTTTTGTATAGTAAATAATTAATAATCAGTTCGTTATTAAGTATGAAAAATTCATTATTATTTATTTAGTAAGTAATTGAATAATAAATTATCCTTACTAATAAATTAATATAATTTTCACTATTCAAATTAAAGTTTTTAAATTTTTCTTATCTTCTTTAAAGTGAAAACTAAAATCATATAAAAAATTGAAAAAATCAGTTAAAAAATATAATCCAAGGAATAAAAATTTGGTTTAGTAAAAAAGAAAATTTCGAACAGTCTTGTCACAATTCTGCATCCTGATACAATAAATTAGAGATCGTTACGAGTTTGCGTCACTTTTAAATTTTAATCTACAGGCTCATTGTAGTAGAAAAAAATCTTTGGGTTTGTTTGGTTTCAAAATTTCTTGATTGCAATTGCTAAGCAAAAAAAAACGATTTTTTATGAATTTATGAATTATTTATATTTTGAATTATGATTTTTTATGAACTTGAGCCTCACATAAAATTCCAAAATCAACTAATTTTTAATCAACAATTTTTCTTTATGGCAACCGGTTGTAAACACTCATTCTTGTGACTCGAAAATGATGATTTTTCGATTCTTCGATTCTTCGATTGTATAGAGCGCTGAAATTCGTAGGAAACGCCGGTATCCTCATCCGGTCAGCAACCGGTCGATACCGAGGCGGGAATGATTTTTCGCAGACGCCAGGCGCGACGATGCGCGCGCGCAACTCGTTTTTCGGGATGCATAGTGGGGGGGCCAAGATCAACCGCGCGTGCGCACAGGATCGCGCGGAATTCTCGACTGCGTCGTCTGCAATATCCGAGCTAATAATAGAAGGACGAGAAGAAAGAGGGAGAGAGAGAGAGAGAGAGAGAAAGGGATACCGATCCCGCCGATCGGCATTGCCTCCATTCATGCGAAAATCAGTGGCATCTTATCTCGAACATTAAGGGGTTATTCTACTGTAACAGCCCAAAAAAAAAAATTAAAATAATCTATGTCTTTAAAAATTGTTTTAACGGTTGCCTGTATCCGTTATATAAATATTTTTTTTCCTTAAGGGGAAGATGTTTGGGTTTGTTTGGATTTGTTTGGGTTGGGGTTGGGTTTAAATAGTTGTAAATTGTAGTAGTAAATATTTGAAATTTTCAAACCGTGATTTCTCAAGAATGAATATTTTTTATCGCAAAAAAAAAACATCGAGTATTATATTATATTATTATATTATGTATAGTACATTATTAAAATGATTATTTAATATTACAAAATACCAAAATGGCGGAGTCTGCAAACGTGTTCGAAAAACACATTTTTTTTCGTCATAATACAAACGACAATTAATATTTCCAAAAATTAGAATTTTTTAATAATTCTAGTTCGAGAAATAATTATTATATGTCCACTGAATACGTAATGTCAATTTTAGTCTGATTTTAGTCGGTTAAGCCTTTTTTCCAAAATCGCCAACAACTGAAAAACTATTGTTCCGAGAAAAAAAATCGTTAAAATTTTGACACGTTTTGGGACTTTGACAAAAAATGCACTTGCAATTAATTTGGCTAATTAATCAACAATATCATATTCATAATCAACACTTTCAATTAATTTGGTTAATTAAACCCAAAGAAACAAACCCAAACAATTAATTGGCATTTTCAGTTCATCTGAATTTTTTTTTACTATTACTGTAGAATAGCCCCTTAAAGAGATGGATAAAGAAAAAGAGGTTAAAGGAGGCGGAGAACTAGACGTTAAAAAATGAAGGAAGGCCCGCAGGACTCGTCGGGTGGCACAGCTCGAAAAAAAGTAGATCAACTTTCAAGTCCGATGTACACACGTGTGCACACACCATACGTCAATGTATTATTTATTTTTCGTATACGTACACACACATACGAGAAAATCGGGGCAAAATGGAACCCCCGTTACATCGATTAACAGCCAAGGCTTCTACGCGCATTCCTTACGGAGACTGAATTAAGGGGGAAGCGATATAACGACGTTTGGGGTAAAATGGACCACCGTTGCTTAGAATTGAAAAAAAAAACGAAAGCTGCGAAATGTAGAAATATTTCGCAGTAGAAAAAAAAAACAAAAAAATAAGAAAATAAAAATTCTTCGACAAATTTCGTTTCTGTATTTTCCAGTCACCATTTTTCATGTGAACGTGAATCAACGGCGCGATATTTGCGATCCAGTCTAGAATCGAAAAATCATAAAATTAAGGGAGTTTTTATATAATATAATATATATAATTATAACTGAAATTCGTACTCGAGTTATAATTTCTTTATTAATTTTTATTTTTTCAATATTAATCAATGACAGTCAAGCTGCAGATTGTAAGGTTTTTTTTCAGGTTTAAGCCTATCGTGAAAATTTCGAAAAATCAGTCTCCTCTTAAAGCGATTGAAATTGATTTGGCAGAATATAAAAAATATCGTAGCTTTCAGATCGCAATTTGCACGAACAATGATTCATTGATTATTATCAAATTTTCATGAATTTTCATCTTCTTTAAATGTTGATCAATTAATACCTCATTAACTATCCAAATAAACGTTCGAACCATTTTTCTATCACTTTACTCATTCCTTTAGAATTAATTTTTACAAATAATTCTGATTATCGGATTATCACGATAAATCGAGCCCTCAAAAAAATTCTGGCCCTTAAAAATAAACCGTTCGATTTAGTGATTAATTATTAGTGAGGGTTGGGAATAATAAAAAGGGTTCAATAGGATAGAGTAATACGAGAAAATCCCCATGGATATACGTTGGAACTCAGGAAATAAATTAAAAAAAAAATAAACAAATATCTATATACATACATTTCTATGTATTTATATGTATATATTATGTATATATTACACTTCCAATGTTCCGCATGAGAACGTTAACTCGCGAGCTTATAATTAGGCAATTCTGAGTCCGCGTTGTCCTTACGTACTTCACGTTACATACAGCCAACATCGATGTGTACAAACATTTTTTTTCCCGTCGTGTTTCACCTCCCTCCGGAGTATTCTCGACGAGATCATTAAGGTGAAGAGAAGGAAGGAAAATTGTAAAAAAAAAAAAACAAAGACAAATACAAACTCGTCCAGGACGATAAATTATATGAGACGTTCCGTGTCAAATGACGGCACGATACACAAAGTGAAATTTTAAATTCGAAGTGAACTTTTTCATCCGAATTAGGTTTACGTAATTTTACATTTTTAAAAAATAACTTTATATTTCAATCGCAAATTTTTAATGATTCCAAACTATTTTAAAAAATGCATATTTTTAAAGATTTGTTTTCGTAATTTTTTCGTACCGGTTGGAAATGTATATTTTTCAAATTACTTGAACAAGATATAATTTTGTAAATAATTAATAAACTTTTTAATTATTTTTTAAATTCAAATAGTAAATTGCACATTTTAAAAATGCACAGAGTAGATTTATTTTTTTAATCGTTCATTTCAAGAGTAGATGAACAGAATTAAATTTTTTTTGAAATTCATAATTTTTGCTAATTTCCGGAAAATTTGACGTGGAAAAGCTCGTATACACAATTTATATCTGGGGATAAAAAAATCCTACGGTAAGCCATCCGTAACGGTTCTAATCGCTCTCCGGGAAGCTCTCCTGAGTGCTAAAAGCCACCAGAAATCCGACCAATCGATGGACTCGTTGGGAGAACATCGCAGAAATTACCCTCGGCCACCTGTTGCCGCGATTTGCGCTATCGACCGTGCAATTCGTTTCGTTACTCGATTGAACAAGAGAGAAACAAAAATTGCCGTTTCCCGTAACGTAGAGTTAGCAATTTATTGAATGGGTTATGGAAACCATAATCTCGAGAAAAACATATTTTCATTCAATGAAAAATTAAACCCATTCATTTTCCCCAAAACCCAACATTTTCATGAAAAAATCGTAAAAACTTCTTAAAACACGATTTTCACGATTTTGTCATAAAATTTTGGGTTTTGGAGAAAATTAATGGTAGATTCGTACTCAGGGAATCAAATTACATTAAAATAGACTATTAAGAAAAATATTAAAAATACAAAATTTTTTTGGATTTTAGGGCAAAAATAGTTTTTTCACTCGATCATCGATAACTTTTTTTTCTTTAGGATTTGGCACTCCACTCTGTGCTCAATCTCTTCGTTATGATTTTCTCTTCAAAATTCTTTTTTAAAAATTGAAATCCGATGATTTTTCGATTTTTGACAGAATTTCAAAGTTGGACCATCGATTTTTGCCAATTTTTCCATACATACCCCTTTGGCTCTTTTTTTGCCATTTTTCAAGTGAACTTTCCAGGAAAACTATGCAAGATATCGATATGATTCCAACGCCATTATTTAAGTCAGGCAAAAACCTTTTCCAAACCCACCAAATAAATCTCCATCGCATAGAAAAAGCCTACTCTACGACCTTTTGAAATATCGTGATTTCTGAGATTCTGGAAAAGTGGCCAGGGAAGACAAAAAAATTTTTTTTCCGTTTTTAAACTCTTTAAAAGGTCTATTTAATCGGAAATTTTCCGCTGATTACGAATAAGCCCGAATTTTTGCCGAAAGTGCAAAATTAGACTGTTAAAATGGGAAAAACCTGTCTAGAATATTTTTTCGACATTTTTCCCTAGAAATGGAGAGTTCAATGCGAATTAAATTGTGGATTTGTCTTCAAGGTATAAAAATACATCGACATGTACCCGCGATATGACACTAAACGTCTACATATAATTATTTCGAGGTTAATTCCACTGAAGGGGCGCTTGATTGGCTGCCATTAAAAATTAATAACAATTCAGGGCTTGATCCGGGAACCGTAAATGCTTGTATAAATCGACTCAGAATTTCAAGCTCAACTCCCCATTTCACAAATGACATTCTTACGTGGGACACCCTGTATATATTTATATGTATGAACTCTTATATGTTAAAACACCCACACGTTAATTCGTACGTTCATCGCAATAATGGCCATTATGTATTTGCCGTTGTACACACGTACGAGATAATGTTTTACCCTCGGCTCAAAACGCAAAAGCAGAATCAGCATGCAAGAATCGTGACCACACGATCATTCTCATGGCACTTTTGCACTCCTCGTCGTGTGCACATGCGCACATGCGCGCATGCGCACATGCGCATGCGCGCATGTGCGCGTGCACGCGAGCGTGTGTCGAACGAGCGGGAATCTCTGAAACGGCAAATCGTGCAGTCGTCGAAGGGAAGTCCATCGTGCGCGTTCCTCCGCGTAGTGAGAAACCCCTCGAGTCAGTCAGCATCATTCCTCAAGAGGTACACATTTCGCTCGTCAAAATCGTCCTGGAAATTTTCTTATCGCCGGATCGTTTCGACGAATCGATTGGAATCGATTCAAAAGTCGATTTCAATCAATTCAAAAATCGATTTCAATCGATTCAAAAATCGATTCCAATCGATTCAAAAATCGATTTCAATTGATTCAAAAATCGATTCAAAAATCGATTTCAATTGATTCAAAAATCGATTCAAAAATCGATTTCAATTGATTC
>JAPYZJ010010181.1:0-10344 GCA_030522765.1 Ophioninae sp. B BG-2022a
CAAAAAAAGAGGCAAAGGGGTATGTATGGAAAAATTGGCAAAAATCGATGGTCCAACTTTGAAATTCTGCCAAAAATCGAAAATTCATCGGATTTTAATTATGAAAAAAGCATTTTGAAGAGAAAATCATAACGAAGAGATTGAGCCCAGAATGGAGTGCCAAATCCTGAAGGAAAAAAAGTTATCGATGATTGAGTGAAAAAACTTCTTTTGCCCTAAAATCCAAAAAAAATTTTGGATTTTTTATATTTTTTTAAATGGTCTATTTTGATGTAATTTGATCCCCTGAGCACGAATCTACCATTAATTATCCCCAAAACCAAAAATTTTCATGAAAAAATCGTTAAAAACTTCTAAAAACACGATTTTCACGATTTTTCATGAAAATTTTGGGTTTTGGGGGAAATTAATGGTAGATTCATGCTCAGGGGATCAAATTACATCAAAATAGACCATTTAAAAAAATATTAAAAATCCAAAATTATTTTGGATTTTAGGGCAAAAGAAGTTTTTTCACTCAATCATCGACAACTTTTTTTCCTTTAGGATTTGGCACTCCACTCTGTGCTCAATCTCTTCGTTATGATTTTCTCTTCAAAATGCTTTTTCAATTATTTAAATCCGATGATTTTTCGATTTTTGGCAGAATTTCAAAGTTGGACCATAGATTTTTGCCAATTTTTCCATACATACCCCTTTGCCTCCTTTTTTGCGGTTTTTCAAGGGGACTTTCCGGGAAAACTCTACGAGATATCGATATGAATCCAACGCCATTATTTAAGTCAGGCAAAAACCTTTTCCAAACCCACCAAATAAATCTCCATAGCTAATAAGACGCTTACCCTACGACCTTTTGAAATTTCGTGATTTTTGAGATTCCGGAAAAGTGGCCGGGAAAGTCGAAAAATATTTTTTATCGTTTTTAAACTCTTAAAAGGGTCTATTTAATCGGAAATTTTCCGCTGATTACGAATATGCCCGAGTTTTTGCCGAAAGTGCAAAATTAAACTGGGAAAATGCGAAAAACCTTTCTAAAATATTTTTTCGACATTTTTACCTAAAAAAGGAGAGTTCAATGCGAACCAAATTGTGGATTTTTCTTCAAGGTATAAAAATCCATCGTCATGGACCTGCGATATGACACTAAACATCTAAATAAAAGAATTATTTCGAGGCTAAGTCCACTGAATGTGCGCGCCTGATGGCTGCCTTTCAAAATTAATATCAATTCCGGGGTTGATCCGGGAACCGTAAATGCTTATATCAATCACCTCAGAATTTCACGTCCAACTCCCCATTTCACGGATGACATTCTTACCTGGGACACCCTGTATCCGCTGAAAAAAAGCGACGAAAATTCAAATCGAAAGTGCGTATCAAAAGATTGATTGCGTGATCGGAGCCGAGTTGCACGAGGATGCTCAATCTCGCGATCCTAATTGTTGCGGCGAGCCGAACAGTGGCGCCGCCTCGCGTTTCGAGTCTTGCCCCTGTTGGCCTCGGTCTACGCGTATACACGCTCGGCTGCTCGATTATTACATGGCATTCCTCGAATGCCACCGAGTTTCCCCTCCGTTCCTTCCTCCGCGTGTCCTGGATCAACGACGCGAACATCCCACAGTGCCTTCCTACGGGCAATTTCACGCCGAGTAACACGCGCTCGAGACCCCTTTTTCTTATTTCTTTTTTTTTTTTCCATGCCTTTTCAAAGTTTAGAATCGAAACATTCGAAAAGCCCGGTCGCCCTTTCAACGAAATTAGATTCGCTCTCGCGAGAACTCAGGGGCCTCGATCGGACACCTGAGATTCGATACCGACCGAAGAATTATTCGCGCGAGGCGCCCTTTGGAAGACGCCGAGCGTTTTCTCTCGCTCACTCGTTAGTAGTTCGAGTAGACGCAGAATGGACCTCTCGAAAGACCGAGACTCTCGAGCACCGGGAAGGGACTGCCGCATCATCGTAATTCTTATTATTATCGTCCGGGTAACGCGCACCGAGCGAGCCAATTTTTAATCATTAATCGTGACGTATTTATTCGTTTGGCTCTTCTCTCGATTAGCCGGACTCGAGTCTTGGAATACCATTTGTTGGAATCCGATGCGATCCGACAATCGTCTCGACTTTGGAATGTTCCATCCCTTAAGAATACCGAGATAAAATGTGTCATCCAAGATCGAACTTTTTTTTAATTGTTTTTCCCAATCTGAACAAACTCATCATTTCTAACGGCTCATATCACCTATGATATAGCATAAAGATCATAGCTACCCTTTCCACTAGCTATGATCTAACTTTTGGTCCGAAGTTTTCTCCAATAAGTCCAATGTTCCAGAATTCATTTACCGTTACAATGATGATTTTAGGTTTATAAACATTATACGTAGCGACAACGTTACCTCTGTACAATTGTCTGTACATGTTTTTAAATTCCAACTCCCAACACACAACAATCGTTTGGGGCTATTGATCGGCGCTACCGCTTTACCCGACTGGTATTACCCAAAGTCAGGGGCAACGACACTCGAAGTCACATTTATAAGTTTTGCGAGTAACTATAGGGTTAATCCGCGATAAATGGTCATGGCGTGGAAATGGCCAATCGAAATCATTCATGGACTTGAAGTTCGCATCGTTTCTCAACCAATTCTTTTCTTTTTGAAATTTTCGAATTTCAAATAAGTTGTTGTATCGTGTTCTTTTGATTGCCTAAAAAACATCATACAAATTGTTTTTCGTGATTTCAGCAAAGGGAAGCCACTCTTAACAGGGAGTGAATCAGGTTGACTCGTCACTTGTACTCTTGTAGTACAAGGTGACCCCTACTATCAATATATCGAAGAAGACAGTCACAACGTTAACAATTAAAACAGTTTTTTGTATCGACTAAAAACTTTGTTTTTTGCTATTTGCAACATCATCTAGCATAATGCTGAACCTCGACACGACATCCATCCGGAAACCACAACTTTTCAAAATGATGATAAGCGCCGTGAAAGCCTTAAGACTAAAATCATAGTTTGACACTTGTCAACTATGACCAACTACCCCGAAATAACCCCAGATGAAAGATAAACACGTTTTTGGTTAAAACTTTGATGACACTATTCCCAATTATTTGTCCACACTGCCAATGCAAAGTGAAGGGTCGAAAAAAATGGATAGTTTTTTCCTCGACATCATTTCCTGATGTTTCCCCTAAATAATAATTCAGGGATGGTGGACGGTTTCTCGATAATACGTATATCGATATGGTCTACCCAGCATTTACGTAGAGGGCGTTGCGGAGGGAGTATCGGGGGTCCTGGATCATGAGTAGTGGCGGAGTAGAAAGAGTAGCGCGGTATACGTACAATCCATTCATAAAGACGGGAGCGTGACTAACGAGTGAGTAGAGTCAAACGCGGGTGCGCGAGTGAGGCAGAGCACAGTCGGTCATCCAATTCCCTCCCCTAGCCTTCTCTCTCTCTCTCTCTCTCTCTCAGTCGGTCTCTGACGTTAACGCTGGCTTAGCCGGGACCAAGACACAGTACCGTTGGGCTACGAGACGAGCGATGACAAGTCAAACGACGGAAGAGATACGGTGCATACAAACGTAGTTGCGCGTGCGCATGTGTGTGGAGCCTCCCCAACGCCATCGTGTATCGCTCGGCCTTCCTTTTTTCTATCCTCTCGTTCTTCACTTTTGCCTCATTCACTATGCATTCGTCGTTTCCTTGCACGACACGCCAAACCTCTCGTTTCGCCTTCCACCAACGGAAATTGCTCCGTTGCAGTTTGCCACTTTCCCGGTACGTTATCTCATTTTTCTCTCTTCGAACGAACGTTTCCATCACGCGTATCGATATTATTTTCTCGCCCAAAGTCTACCCGGTTCGACCCTAATATGGCGCAAAATCGGTCCGAGTATCGCCCCGTTTCTGGAATCACTTGTTTCTCCTCCAAGAGATTATCAATCCGTCGTGTGTATACTGGGTCTTCAAAGGAACAGACAACACGAGAAATATTTCTATCTTATGTTTTTCATTTTTGTCTATTTTTATTAACAATGGTTTGTGAGGCCAGAGTCCTAAACGTAGATGATAATGATCATAAAATTTGACGAGTACGTCGTTCGACGTACGATGTTGAGAGGGAAGTAGTCGTCAACGGACTACCGAGCAGTCGTGACAGAAATAGACAGATCTCAGACACCAAATGGATTGTTCAGTTTTTGCCCTTTATTATCGCCCATCCATCCGACCATCCCAACAAAATACGGAAAATCCCTTCTAGGTTTTAAACTTTTGAGTTTGATAGCTGCTGGGCCATGTAGTAGACACTTCAATTGAACATCGAGTACAAAAACAATTATGTATTAATCCTCTCTAGAAATTGATTCGACAAAACCTTGATAAGTCCAAACCATGGATAAGTCTATAAATCATTAAATAAAATAGTTGATCGTTTCTCCTTGAAAACTTGACTAAAAACACAGCGGTTTTAGCGAACCCAACGGCGGTACGTATTTCCAGCCGGTAATATCAAAAATTTTCCTGACTGGGACAGCGCATGTCCCTTCCGGTTGCGAAAGGGTTAAAAGTCGTTCCTGTCGTTGTCGGATACCACCGAGTGCGCAATACCGAAAGTTCAAGCGCGTACGATTGCCGGTTGATGGGGCTGTGCTCGTGGAAGTGATCTCGAGGCGATATATGGTCAAGAAGCGTTCGCGGCAACGAGAGTGCCCTCTCGTTTAGCCTCGCCTTTCATGGATCATTTCTCCTCTTCGATTCTTCTCCAAAGCCCCCCCCCCCCCCACCCTCGCCCCTTTTCTCTCTCGCGATTTCTTCAGCGGATTCTTCACTTCCGCGTTCCCAGCAAAGTCACAAAGTTCTCGCGCTTGGCCTTGTTTGCTGCATTCTTCCTGCTATGCCTGACGCATCTTCGCAACACCCAGCATAGTCGGCATCGGTGGTCCTTGCTTCGTTTCTTCGTTTCATTCTTTTTTTTTTTTTCGTCTTCTTCGTCTTCTTTTTCCTCGCCTCTCGTCACGAGTATATTTCATTTATTTTTCGTGCCTCCCCGAGCGAGACGATTCCTCTTATTTAGCTTCCCGTTTCAGCTCGCGTTTGAGTTCTTCAAAGCGCGTTGCTTTCACGCGTGTGCCTCTTCTTCTTTCCTACCTTCTGATGGTTTTTCCATTACGACCCACGTGACTCGCGTCATCGAGTCGACTCTTCGGTTATACTCGAACTACCCGCGAGATTCTTCATCGCCTCGTTTTATGAGAGACGTTTAGGTACGAGTTCTCGTTTTATGCAACTTTAAGCTCGAATCCACACAAGACATACGCATGCGCGAGAACGTTTGTATAAATATGCGGATGATAAGCAGAAAGGCTCCAACCAGATCACAACGGGAACATAGTTGTCCAGTCCAAAGCCCTTTTCTCCAAGAGAAAGACTCATACGAACCCAGGAAGCTGGATGTGTTTGCTCGTTCGGTGTGTCCTTCTCTCGTGTATATACACTCCCGAGATCCCGACCAACGTACAAGGGCCACTTTTTAGCCAGTTCCTCGCATCAGGTATTAAAGATGCTACGGGTACTTCGTGTGGTACCTCGGTGCTGATGTCTACCCCGAGACGAGGATGCGACGTAGATGGCAATCCTTCGCGAGCCACCGGCTACGACGTATCTCGCTTCTTTTGCCAATCGCGATTCCTTCTTCCGTGGGAAAGCGCGAGTCTACGGTCTCTCTCTCTCTCTCTCTCTGTTTCTCTCTTTCTGTCGCTGGCTCCTTCTTTCTCTCTTGCGATCACCGACCGGATCTTTCCAACATATATGCCTCTCCATCTGTATAAGTGTACACAGGTTGGGTCATACATGCCAACCACGATCTTTCTACCGCAAAACAGCTGCGCTCACCTCCGTTACCGTTCTCGTACCACCACCCCCCCCCCCCCCCCCCCCCCCCCCCCCCCCCCCCCCCCCCCCCCCCCCCCTTTACGCATTCTTTTGCGAGTACATCCTCGTGCTTGAATTATACCCGAGACGGCTTTACGGTAAATAAAACAGCGCCGGATATTCGTTCCGTAAAGCTCCTGAAACGCGAGAGTAAAAATAATTCGAATAACAGATTTTACGATAGATGCAAACAAAAATCGAAGAATTGTTTTTTCGAAAATCGACGATTACATGTTTTCCACGTTTTCATCACGGAGCATTCAATATGGCTACCCAGGGTCCACTCCCTTCGCTGGGCACCTCTCTTTTGTGATTTTTCTTTTTTTATTGGGTCTAGTGAAAAGAAATCCATTATTCTCTGGAGTCGACCAATTACAAACTTTGTCAACCAATCACAAAACTGTCGCTGAAGTATGTTTAGTACGAAATCCCATCTTTCTAACGCCATCTAATACAGATACTAAAGCCATGTATTGGAAAAATCGTGGATTTCTTTTTACTACATCTGAGACGTTGAACAGACTCCGAGTTAACTGAAACCCGAAAAAAGATGAAGGTTAAGGTGGGCGAGTTATTAGTACGCGGATAAAAGAAAGACGAACATAGCCGAAAATTATGCTTTTCCGTACTTCGTGTCTTCCCATTTTTTTTATGAAAGACGATTAGAGAAGGTCGTGAGGCAGGGGGGTGGAAAAGAGGAGGAAGGTAAAAGACTATGAACCGACGGAGTACGAATTACGAGACGCTGCAAAACGTTAAGAGGAAAAGGGGTCTCGAGAAACGTGGTAAAAAAAATCCTATGTTATATACCGTACACACATAAAAGTCGTCGAGGGTTGTACGAGAGGGGTGCATAAAAAGGAACGAGCGAAAACTAGCTACGATTACCGTCACTGTCAGCTCTCTCCCTCTCTCTTCTCTCTCGCCCCCCTCCCCTCTTTTGGCCAGTACACTGCGCCCTTTCTCGCGTTACGTGATCTTATCAACATAATTTTGCAACATCAAAACACCCGCGAACGTACTTCATTCCTGGCCCGCAACTTTAGGATAGTAAAAGTACTTTTAGTCCAGCTTTGGGGTTGCTGACGTCGCTTTAGTAAGCAGTCCCCATCGCTGGTAAAGTCGTCTTGTTAAGTATTAGGTGTAGTAAAAAGACATCCATGATTTTCTTAAGTGAACCAATCCCAAAACTGTCGCTAAAGTTCGTTCAGTACGAAATCTCGTCTTTCTAACGCGAGATACGGATAGCTGAAGCCATTGATTGGAAAAATTATGGATTTCTTTTTACTACGCTTAATAGATAAATTGATAAGATAATCGAAACCTTCGATGCACGTCCAATGCCAATAAAGGTTATAAGTCGATATCTGGTGCTCTGGATGGCAGTCAGATGCAAACCTGGATGGAAGCCGATTCGCTGAAGTACCACCACGATAACTAAACTTCCGTAAAACGAAGTTGATCTATCTTTAACTCCTTTGACATGCGCTATTCAACTAAAACCAAAATCCACGCTTCCGAGGAAAACACAAGCTTACCAGCTCGCTTTCAGAAGCAACCGCAACACTCGGTCGGCACTGTTGCGTCAACAATGCCACAGTCTTCATTGATAAGCGTCACACCGCCATCTTGCTTGGCTTCAACTTCTCTAAAACACTCGATTGTCCGTGCAGCGTGGTTCACGAATACTAAAACTTCGTGACTTTGATTTTTGTCGCTGCGCAATCAAATGACCGTTTGACCTTGGAAGTAGAATTCAAGTAGTTGTAGGTTGAAAGGCAAAAGCAGCTCTTTAGCTGGAGATACCTTCACGCTGCTGTCCTGCGCAGGCTTCATTTCTATATCTGTCTCTCCCTCTCTCTCTCTCTCTCTCTCTCTCTCTCTCTATTTTCCATCTTCATAGACATCCGGCGCCCTGTAATCCATTGCGAGCACAATCTCTATGCAGATTATCTCGCTATCTTTCGCGCCCGACGTCTGCGCTTCAATCCAGACGAAACAAAGCCCGTAATAATTGAACTCTGCGCGGTTCGTCTCGTCAATCTCTGGATCAGAAACTCCTCCGATTGGACACGCCACTGTTCCTTCATCCGATAGACATTCGCATCAGCCATCATCAGTCTTTCGCTGTGAACTTTCCATTTTTTTACTCTTGGGAAAATATTTTTTAAAGAAGTTTACGAAAGAAAAAGAAATCCACGATTTTTCCAAATAGATGGCTTCAGTTATCTGTATCTTGCGTTGTACAAGTCCGATCGGGTTACACTGAATGGCATTTGGAAAGACGAGATTTCATACTAAACTGAACCCAAAAAAAACCCAAACAAATTCAGTTTGTGATTGATTGACTCCAGAAAATAATGGAGTTCTTTTTACTACGGCTAATAAATACTTTTCCCTTTTTCAATCTCTTTGCCTTACCATTAGGGCACCCTCGTCGTCTTTACCTTTGTCTCACCCTCTCAGTGTCGCGAACAGTCGTGGATGTTTCGCGCCCGAGTTTACGCGCAAGTTCCTGTAAAAGGGCGAAAATAAAAAAAAAGAAACTAACAACATCCAGCTAATTTTCCGGGGCTACGCCCGCAATGCTTGTCGCAACTCGAGGACATTGGGCCCCGGCCATAGCCACTCGAAAAATCACCCCCGCGATAAACGAAAGCCGTCACCCTCTCACCTCGGAGATCAAAGGCCGAGACCAACAAAGATCTTAAACCCTCGCGAGACGCTCCACATTTTACGCTTCAAGCACCAATGAATATCCAACAGTCGCTAGAGTTCTGAACTTTCCCTTTTTTTTAGTTTTTTTTTTATTCTTCAATTTTGCGGAGGAGATTTAGAACAAACTCTAGGTTATTTGATTTCGTATTCGATTGAAATGAAAGTGTACCAGGTTAGGGGTGGAGGGTAGCTAGGCATGCCCCGGTATGGTTCTATGTCATCTGATCACACGACAAAACATCACGACGATAAAATATCCCCAGAAAGCCCAGAAACAAACAAACTTAAACAAACATACAAACAAGCCCAAACAAACATACAAACACACATAAACAAACCCAAACAAACAAACAAGCCCAAACAAACATACAAACACACATAAACAAACCCAAACAAACAAACAAAAACACACAAACAAACCCAAACAAACATACAAACAAACCCAAACGAACATACAAACACACACAAACAAATCCAAACAATGATATTTCGTTTGGGTGATGTTTCGTCGATGATATTTTATTTTTGGGTTTGTGATATGCTACCCCCGGTATCAGGCATGGAAGAAGAAAAACGTAGTATGAATAAGCGATCGAGCTTGGTCGAAAATGAAAGAGACTCGAATGCCGCAGTGAACTAGTCCGGTAGAGGGCCTTTTACTGATCGTCGATTCGCGACTCCTTATCGGAACTGATACGTCCATCGGGACTTGGTCCCACTTTTAGCTACTTGTTTACTGCTTAGCTCTGGTTTTCTTCGCGGCAGCTGCATTTCTTACACCCGTTACGCGTTCAGCCGTTCTATACACCATCGTTCCACGACTACCTTGTCTATTCCTCTCTCCCTCTCTCTCTCTCTTCGTCCCTCTTCATTTCTACATTCGTTGCTTCGGGTTAGACGGGTTCGAAAGACCCCAGCGTAGGTCTTTCAGAATCGTACACACGCACATGTGTGATTCCATTGGTGGGGTGCGTCTGTGATGACGGCCTCGGCGAGACAGTTCCGAGTATAGACTTTCCAGTTGTTTGACAAACTTCTGGAATGAACGTTGATAAAGCTGCCGGGTAAATAACCCTTTGAAACACTTATCGCCGATAAACTTGTTTCCCCCGCTGTTTCCGGTTGACCGACAAAAGTCCGTTGTTTGACTTTCCATACTTTTCCACTAACTTTCTTCTTTTTTTTTTTCGTTCATTCGAGCAACACGCGAGGAAAAAAAAAAAGAAACGACCCGCGACGTCTGATACGACACCCGTTACATCAGAAACGTTCCGACGATAACGAGATCTCTCAAAAAAAAAAAAAAAAAAAAAAATTAACGACGCTCAGATACAATACAGCTGTGTGTATCGTATACTACTTACTATATTTCTCAGGGTGGAAACTTTGCTCGACAAATGAATGAAACGAGCGACGTGCCACGTCTGTAAACTCGTGCAGTAGTAAAAACAACATCGTCGGTTCTTCCCTGTCGTTTCTACCCGATGGAAACCCAGAGAGAGAGAGAGAGAGAGAGAGTAAGAAAGAAACGGAGATCGAGAGTGTACCGTTCGCGGACGAAAGAATGATAAAAATGATGGGAGACGAGCGAGACGGAGAGAAACACTGATATGGCGAATCGACGAGAGAAATAAGAGGAAGAGTGAGAATCCGATTTTTTTTTCTTTCTTTTCTTTTTTTTTT
>JAPYZJ010010187.1:0-10901 GCA_030522765.1 Ophioninae sp. B BG-2022a
ACAAATGATTTTGGTTGACACCTTCGATCGGTTCGGGTGTCCAATGTTACCGAGCGGTACCAAAGATTCAAACGAGTACCAGTGCGGCATGGCTTCGAAAATGTCAAACGCAGCTGGTCCAGGTAAGTCGATAAGGTGCCAGGCTAGTTAATGCATTCAGGAAGATAAAAAAATATCCGCTGCGTTCAAATTTTAACCGGAACCCTTTGGACGATTGCGAACGTACAGGTGAAAGGATTATCCCAGAGAATAGGAACATTATCGGTAGGATTCGCCTCCAAGAGTCTACCAAAGTCACAGAAGGTCGTCGGTTCCTGGCTGCTCACTTGCAGCGGAATGGTCTTCGTTGCGGTGTCACTAGGTACAGCCGGCTACGCGATATTTTACTTCTACGTGCGTCGAGCCGTGAAAGTAGTTGTGGACGAGACATGGGGAAAGTGAGATTCGGAAGGTCGTATACGAGCGACGGTATCGAGAGGCTTCTAAGATCGTTTACAGCGAGTTCGATAGCGATGCATCGACCCTTGCTAACCTTAGTGAAATAATGATAACATTCCAATAAAAATTAATGAGAACGAATAACTGCGCAGTCTAATCCATTCGCCCTTATTTCCCGCGGAGTTTAGGCGGCGTAACGAGGCTCACAGAATCAGGACTTTCGATGGTAACTTGGAAATTTCTGGGAGAGAAAATGCCGTCTACCGAAGCTCAGTGGATCGAAGAGTTCGAAAGATACAAAGAGTATCCGGAGTATAAAATGTGAGAGCGGAGAAAATACGATTGAGGAAAGCTTGATTCGTTATCTTATTTTATTTTGTTTCTTTTCAACGGTTTCTTCAGTATGAACTCTTCGATGACCCTGAAAGAATTCAAGAAGATATGGCGGATGGAGTACCTTCATCGGATGTGGGGTAGACTGATAGGAATAAGTTTCGCGCTGCCAGCTGCGTATTTCTGGACTCGAGGGATGTTGTCTCCGGCAATGAAAAAGAGAGTTTTGGTCCTGGGATCGTTGATCGGTATGCAAGGTCTGATGGGATGGTACATGGTCAAGTCCGGGCTGGAGGATCGTTTCGACGGACCCTCGGACGTTCCGCGAGTCTCCCAGTATCGTCTCGCCTCTCATCTTGGTCTCGCACTTGTCATCTACACCGGTTTCCTCTACAATGCTCTGGAACACCTGTACCCAGCGAAAAAGATCTCCATCGATTATTTCGGCACGAAAAAAGTGCCGATAAAGACGCTAGAGGGCGTCGCGAAATTTCGAAAAATCGTTCACGCGACCAAAGGCTTGATTTTCCTGACGGCGATCTCGGGAGCGTTCGTCGCTGGTCTCGACGCCGGATTGATCTACAATACTTTCCCGAAAATGGCCGATCGATGGATACCTGATGATATTCTTGCTTTGTCACCGGCCATGATAAACTTTACCGAAAATCCCACCACGGTCCAATTTGATCATCGAGTTTTAGTAATTATTCATTTATGGATTTTTCAATGATAACCCAAACGAACCCAAACAAGAATCAATCTCAAAATCGATCCTCCGATTGAACGTTATTCCGATTTTCTTTCCAGGGAATTTCCAGTCTCGCGCTCGTCACCTACATGGCGATGAAATCACGAAAATTCCAGCTTCCGGGTCGCGGTTCGAAAGCCGTAAAAACCCTCGTCTGGGCCGTTTATCTCCAAGCTACCTTGGGAATAACGACTCTTTTGCATCACGCAATCGTACCGATCGCGGCTTTGCATCAGTCCGGAAGTCTCATACTTCTCGGTTCCGCGACTTGGCTTTGTCACGAATTGCGACACGTCAGAAGAATCATCAAATAGTTCCTTACGAAGATTGCGCTTTGTGCTTTATAGCTTTAAGGCTCGTCAAACAGATTTGTACATTTATAAATGAGCCTCGAACGTTAAACGAAAACACCAATTGTAAAATATCGAGACCTCGCCTTAATAAATAAAAAACATAACGAAAACGATGAAAATCTGTCTCGTCACGAAAAATCGCTTCGATATTTACGATTAGACAATTTGATCAACTTTTTTCGTCTAATTCTGACCCAAAAACATTGGGTTAATTTTGAGAGCATTTGAGAGACAGAATTTTTAATCGTGCTTTTTGGCGTCCCAAAAGTTGATTCGCCTGTTTCCTGAAGTCCACTTTCAATTAAAGTTCCTAAAAATCCACGATTTCGGGAACTTGACAAATTTTCGGAAAACCAGAGAAATACTTGTATTTTCGATTTTCAAATTAACGCAAAAACAGGACTTCCCATTGAAATGGAAAATTTCGAAGCAACTTAAGCAATCAATCCGAAAGAAAGAAAAAAACTAAAAATCCAAATATGTTCGATTTGCGATTTCACATGTTTTGCCAACAGTTGTCGATCGGAAGATCGTAATTGATTTCTTTGAGTTCCCCTATCAATAAGATGGCGTTCACATTCAATTTTCATAATTTCGATGATAATTGAGCTAATAAAGCCCTCGTAGTCCCCTCGTTCCCGATGTGTGCCAAGTGGTTCCTTCAGCTCCAGTAAGTACAAAAGTCTGCCGATAGGAGGAAGAGTGTATCTGTGATGCGTATTGGAGGGTGGTTGATGGCAGCGGATTCCTCGTTGGGTTGTCTTCCGCAGTTGAAAAAACGGGGTCGAAGCGAAGCGAAAAAAAAAAGGTATTCGCAAACACTAAAAATCAGAGGGTTGTGTATCGTCATGATTCGAGGATTATGATGACGCAAGATACGCCTGTTGCGAGCTCAGATGTAAACGTACGGGGAGGGTTGACGCTGAAAGTCAAAAGGGCGTATCCGTTTGGAACGAATATAGAATTTACTCCGGGTTGACCTTAATCCATTTGTATGTACAGTAATGCAGCGTGTATGAGAGAAAGGGAGAGAGAGAGGGCGAAAGGAAGAGAGTAGACTTGCGAATATGAGGGTGTAGCGAAGCCGGTCACGCCAACGTTACCATGGCAACGACACAGGCGATAAATCAACCCGCAACATCCCCGAGAGTACTGGGAGATAAAACCGCGAGATGTATACTATCATTCGTACTTCCACTGACGAACACTTCGACCCGAAACACCCACACGCACTCGTGGTTACGGACTTCCGGAAAATGTCTTCGGTGACCTAAAAAACGTTGTTGGGTGATCCGTGCGCTTACGGTTATCTATTATTATGATCCTGCAACTTTTACCCTATGTTCGACACCCTCGGCATCTTTCAAGCCCTTCCTCCGATCGTCGTCGCGTATTACGCGTTGAAACGGACGTTTCGACGAGCCCATCTGTATCGATTGGTTTCCTCCGTTATTCGGAACGCGCGAACGCCAAATGGCGGAAAAGTGACGAAGTTGACAGTATGAATCTTACGTTGCGCAATATTTATTGATAATTGAAAAAAAACAGTGATACAATCTTTATTATCAACGAAGAACGCTAGATGTCGCCCGATAAGATTTCCAATCGAATTTGTCGTTTCCGGAGTCGTCGCGACGATAGATCGTAAATTGTCACGATGGTAGGGAACGGAGGTGATATATCGTCACCCAATACATATGGAAAGTCAATCAAGCGGGTCGTAACGAACCTCCGCTTCTCGTACAGTTTTGACGTCACCGCTCGATGACGTCACTGCGGAGAGGTTATCAGGTAAATAGGAGGGAGAAGCTGCTGCGTGGGGGGCATTTTCATTGGTAGATTTTCCGTGACGCGCATTGTCTCGTGCCACCTTCGCTCCCTCGTCTACGAACACCCCGCCTCGTTACGACCGGAATTATTGAAGATTCCCACGCGCATCGAAATCACCCCCACGAGCGAGTCTTTCATTACGGATGTTCTTTTTTTTTTTCGCTCGCTAAATACATTCCACGCATTCGTTCCGCCTACTGATCCTTTTTTCGAAGCATCTCGAAAGTCGCCGGAAGGTCGTGAGGGGTTAAACCTGTTGCTCTTTAATTTGACGTATTTTTAGTACGTCGTTTCATCCAAGAGATGACAGACTCATCGGAGATCTTCGATTACACGTGTTTATTCGACGCTCGGCCCAGGGGTTGTTTCAATAAACAAGGTATTTCGTAATTACGAAACCGGAAGTGAGCCGCTTCAATATCGATGTTGAAACATGCAAAGGAGGATTTACGTTAAATCTCAGCTCTTTTATCAGTCGCCGATGACTCGGTTCACCAAAAAAAAAGAACGAGGAGCAATGCGAGGGAAAGAACGAAACGCCGAATGGCCTAACCTCACTTCGAGGTGGGTCGTAGTTTTCGGGGTTTGAGTGGTCGGACAGTAATGGCACTTGTACAGTAGGGGAAGGGGGCGACAGAGGGAGCAACCGAGGGTGGGCAGAGGTATATAGCGCGAAGATTAAATTTGTGTGTAGCGCCCGACTGTACTCGTACAACATAACCTATAAGCCATCGGGTTGCCGTTCGAGTGGGCGAAAGGGCAAGGAAAATAGCCGTGAATCCGAAGGGGTGATGTAAAGAGAGGAAGAGCGCAGGGGTGGGGGAGGGAGGGGGAAAAAGAGACCAGGATAGAAAACAATGGAGGGAGCGAGCCGAGAAGGCTCTTCGTTTCAGGATTTCGGCTCAAAGTGGACGGATATAGAATGATAATCTGGAAGGCAGCTTGGGCACAGTTGGGTTAGGTACAGTATTGATCTGTCGGGTGGGCTGCTGGTCGGGTGTTACGGTGTGGTATGGTTAGTCGGTGTTAGCCGGTTGGCACTGGATAGATGGAGGGAACTGTGGACTAGGGATGAGAAGGAAGGAGGAAACCCCAGCGTTTGCCTCTCCATGGTGGAACAAAGAGCGCGCCACCGCTGAAGAGCAAAAGAGAGAGAGAGAGCGGGAGACAGATTGGTAAAGACGAAGGACAGAGATAGAGAGAGAGAGAGAGAATCCAGCGAGGCAAGAACAAGGGTATGAGGATGGAGATTCGATGGGTAGAGAGAACTGGAGGGGGGGGGGGGGGCTCTGTACGGCGGTCACGGGGAAAACGGGGGCGCAGCTTCGGGCGGGGGGGGGAGCAGGGGGGGGGTACATTCGGAGCCTGACGCAAAATCTACTCTCGTAATTAAATAAGTTAAATTATTTGTACGACTAGCTGCCAGTCCCCAATCAGTCTCGTGCCCTTCGTGTATCGCGTGTTCGTCCTTTGACATTAATATGAAAATTCACTCGGGCAAAAACGCCTGTGTACGGGAGTGTGTCGTTGGGCTTCGAGTTTGACGCCTCCAGGCTCTTGGCCTGACGTAGCCGGACCTAGACCCCCGCCGCCGCCGGTTTCGCACGGGGTGAGCCTAAACGGGTGTTGGGTCGCGCGGGGCTCGGAATGCACTTCCCGCAAGCATCGGCATTGGAAAGAAGTTGCCGCAGGATGTCTGTAGGGGTCGCTTTGACAGCGATGGTCCTACACGTTTCGGGAACGGGGACCAGACACGGAGAAAGTATGAAGACTACGGTGGCCGTCTCCCTCGCGCAATATCATACACTATTTCACCGCCGTTTCTACAGGGTGTCCGATCAAACTTTTCGTCATCCGAATTCAATAAACTACTCCCTTTTCACCAGTTGTCATCGGACAATAAACCGAACGAAGAGTCAGCAATCATCGCTAGGCGGCGTTACCGATCGTCGGTAACTTCGGTCAATAGAAATTTCGAACTCCCCAGCGTTCTTGCACTTGTCTCAAGATACGTTTGGGGAGATCGAGTGCGCATCGCGCAGTGCGCAGGTCGACCAGAATTCCACCAAATAGTGGGTCGTAGAAATTTTTTCGTTTTTCTCGGTCGATCTTTCTTCTACACATAGCGAAGACACCCGTTACATGGAACAGTAGCGTCGGTGCGCTTACCATGTCGAGTGTAGAGCGAGAGAAACGATTATGGACGAACGGGGTGGCCCATGGGGTTACAGGATAGGGTGACGGGGTGAGATCCGAAATGGGGAAGCACCGAGAAGGGGATTCGGCCAAGGAGTGGGGGAAGACTGGAAGTGGATATTCCACACTGGCTCTCGCTCCCGTCGCCATCTCTCGCTTCATCTCACTACTCGATTCTCTGCTTCCCTCAATCCTCGCTCCCTTTCTCCTCCGATGCCACATTATACGTACTCCCAGGTACACGTACAATACGAGGATGCATATATCCTCGCCACTATGTCACGCTCCCTCTTTCGCCCACCGCACCTCGCGCCCTCTACCTTCCGCTCTTTCGACCCCCCCCCCCTCCGCCCCCCGACCGACACCGCCATTTCCACTCTTGTCGGAGAACTTCCATCAGAGCTTCCTCCCTCTGTCGTGTTCTCCTTTTCTCCAGACAATCCCTCTCGCCGACACACGGACGTCACTGCACACCGTAACATCGGGCTCGTACCTGGCACTGTACAAACTCCGGGCCAACCTACCTCTTCTCTCCCGAGTGGCCTCAGATCCCAACCTCGTTGCTTCACACTTATTTCCAATCCCTTATTGTACACCCCGCGTAACACTTTTTTCCCCCTTAAGACTTTATTAGGGTTACGTGGATTATCGGGACTCGCGGTCCTTTTTCGATGACATAATTTTTAGATGTCTGGTAGGTTCTACGGGGAATGGGATTGGGAGATTGAGGTTAGGATGGAGGGAAATCGTTTTATTCGTGTTTTTTAAAACTTTTTGGTAGAATAAAAATACATCGAATTGAATATAAATTGTATTTTTCAATAATCGTAGAAGTTTTGGATCTTTGATCGCTGGGGAGCGTCTGGAAAAAATGTAACGGAGATCCGAGATTATCGGGCTGCGAGAAAGCAGAGTTTCGGGAGATTGGCGTGTCGTAAATTGATTGTTCGGTGACTGGATATTTTTCCTCGATTCAATATGCAGGGCAGGGCTGAGTTTTTGGTGATGGAATAGTACGGACCCCAGCTTCCTCCTCCTCCTCCTCCTCCTCCTCCTCCTGTTTAGCAATCGATGGATGATGTCATCCCGCCACGAGGCTCCCGCTAAATGATCCTTTCAGCTTTGTTCATTGCCGACCGTGGCGCCAGTCACCCCAGGCCGGATCGAGGGGGCTGAAACAGAAGTTCGAGTGCCGTATGTATTCGTGTGTATACAAAGCGCGAGGGTCGCTTTTGTCGAACGACGCAATATCATTCGAATGGCCACTCGTGTCGTGACGATCGTTTCCACCACGGATTTTTCGCATCTGTCCCGAGAAACGAATTATGACGAATGAATATTTTTCGTTCGAAGTCTATCAAAGAAACGAGCACAAAATTAATTCGCCAATAACGTTCGAATTAGCCATCTAGCGGAAGTCACGGGTACTAAAAGCTCACCTGTCCGGTAATCCTTTTTTCGTTCGAAAAAAGAATAAAATAACGAGAAATAACCTCGATTTCAGTATAAAACAAAGCTAGATGAATACATACATAAAATTATGTCTTATTCCTAGCTATTTCGACTGACGATGTATTACCGAGGAAAATATCGTATATTCGATCATTTGGGCGAATGAAACAAAGACTACCGAGTGGCTGGAATTTCTGATGGATTTTGACGTACCTGCATTACCGACCTAGAATACATAGTTGCCCCGAGAGCTCTCCGGTTCATGCATATTCAGTATGGCGCATGCGCAATTCCGCATCGGGTTATAATTCATTACAGAGGAATATGCACTGCGCTAATACTAAATTAAAGATGTACATCATGAGGCGGTGGATGATGACAACGCTGTACAAGCTCGCTCTTGCACTCTCCATATAATAATAATTATTCGTTCAACGAGAGCAACTCGAATTACACACGGAGCGTGAGAGTTATGATTTTAGGGTTAAGCGCGTATGTGTTGGGAAAACGTTGGTGATGAACGACCCTGTTGGTAGGCGCTCCTGCGTATATACCATCCGAGGCATCAATTGCTCCACACTGCGGCGTTACTTACACCGTTGTTTCGGTCAATGTGTAATCTACGTTATCGAAATATCCGAATGATTGTTTCGTTAAAAATTTCGATACACGAGTGTACCAGCGATTGAGGCGCCTCCAGTCAACCCCATCAATATTCCGGAAATAGCTTCGAGCGTAGGCGTTGTATCGTTTAAATGACCCAATTTTCCCCAGCTACGTTACAGCCATCGCGAAAAAGCAAACCAAATGGAAAACTTGAATGTTACTCTTTTCTCGGAATATTTTTGTCTCTTTCGCGATGAAAAGAAAACTAGGCAATTTTCGGTTTTAACGAAACTCACGGAGGCTTCAAAGCATTCCGGTTCGACTGTCTTTTGCGTGCTGAGCTTTACTAAAATTAGAGGTTATGTTTCGCGAAAGAATCCAAACTGATCAACTTTCATTATTTTTTTCCTTCGAGAGTATAGGGGTTGCGGGGTCAGGCTTTCACACACGATCGAAACATGATCTTCTCGAGACCGAATATTTTTTATTATTGAAAGAGATCGATAAACAACGAAGATTCAAATATTTAAACAAAACGTTGCTCTCTGGTCCGTTGGTGAGTCAGGCAGCCAAATTTGTCTGAAATAAAAGATAGAAAAGGAAAATGAACTCTGGGAGGAACATTGAAAATAAAGGAGACGTCGAGACATAAAAAACCTCCTGTGATTAAAAAAAATGAACTACTTTAATCATTCTTTATCGAAAAAGGAGGCAAACTATAAAATCCTTGTTCACCGATACGTATGTATTTCACGTATAACGAGATGATTTTATCCCCGAGTGTAGTTCGATTCTTCACCACCGGAAGTCACACGGCGTTCGATAAATCCCAATACATTCATCGATAGCATCGAAGCTTCGGAGCTGCAAAAAGGCGACACGAGATGTCGCCTCATAACCGTTAGCGAAGCGTTTAGTACGCGTAGGCGTCGGGAGTGTCGCCTCGCGCGGCGTGACCACACGTGACCGTTTTTCGTGACAAGTTCGCATCAGCCTCGTTAAGCGTGCGTTTACAAACACAAACAGAGCAGTTCGGATCGAAAAGTGAAAAAACTCAACGAAAAAAAAAAAAAAAACAAACAAACCCCGCTGTTCAGTGGAGCTTCATTAATTTCGGGTGGTCGGTGACGTTTTCGAATTCCTGCGGGTTTCGGTGGGGCTCACATGCGCGGGGTATATAAAGATCATATGAATAATGCGGAAAGAAGCTGCGAAAGGAGGAAGGAAGAGGGTCGGTTTGGTTGAGTGGGGGATGGACGGAGGGGGAAAGAGGAAGGGAAGACGAAGATGGCGAAACTGAAGAGAAGGTAGTTGGAGTGGGAGGCATCAGTATGCCGTTGTGCTGGTGAGACTGTTGGCCCAGGCCAAATTGACTTGAGCGTCTCCATGGCAACAACTACTCAGACTTCCGGCTGGTCGATATCGTTTCTCTCTTCGCTCATCGCAAGAGGGCGAGCGCGCGCGAGAGAGAGAGAGAGAGACTTCGGTATTCGCAACGGTGCGAAGAAGTACGAGAAAGAAAGGAAGTCAGTCGAGTGCGATCGAGAGAGAAAAAGAGAGGTTAGAGAGAAAGAAAGACGGAGAGAAAGGAAAAGGCTAAGAGAGCTCGTTGGTATTAGTTCACTGCTATACCGTTGGTGGTGCGTCTGCTTTGCTCTCTGATGTCTTTCCAGAGCCTCTACTATATCTGCTTGCGCAATGAGACCACGCGATCTCTCACCCCATCCCCACCCTTTACCCTGTCGTTCTTCATTCCTCCCTTTGTTTCCCTCCTCCTTCGTGCCCTTTTTCCTTTCACCTCCTCTCTCCCTCTCACTCTCGCACTTTTTTTTCACCTTTTTTTCTTTTTCCGATTTCTCAAGCTTTTTCACCCCCATCCCTCTGGCGACTCCCGCCCTTTGCGGCTTTTCGCCCTTTCCCTCGGGAGCCCTACCTTCGAACCTCCCTTACGGATCGACTCCTCCAACCCTCCGTCTTGACACTTGCCGCGACCCCTTCCCCCCCCCCCCCCCTCCACCCGACCCTCTTCACTCGGTTGCTGCTTATCGCACGCAAAACATTTTGACGCCCAAGAGCCACAGAAGTAGCGAGTGTCGCGGCGGAGGGTCACCGAAGGGAGGACGAGGAGGCTCCTCCCCCCCCCCCCCCGTATAGTACATATGTACCACGCTCGTTGTTTAGTGCGCAAGTCTCAGCCAACGGATCGTAATACATACACAATGTTCCTCTTGTTAGAATTCAACGGGTGTGTAGTGACAGTGGGCGGAGTTACGTGAGAAATTGATACTGGAAGGTTGGGACGTGAGAAGTTTATCCCTTTTACTCGCCCTTCCATTTCCAGCCCAAGATTCCATGGCCCTTTGAATTCGCGAAACAGATCTTGATTTCTGATGATTATTCGTTCGAATTTCGGAGTATCGTTGATTATTGAGATTTTCCATTGGCGAATGGAAAACTTGACCTAAAACTTGTTTGTTAAGCAACGATCTTTTGAGAAATAGCGTTTAACGTAATACTTGATAGAAACGAGCCAGTTCGGTTGTTTCTGGCTCATCGAGCATCCCTCTAATAACGGAACTATGCCCGATAGCGAAAATCAACGTGATCGCACCGCTAGCTGCGGCTTAGCGGTTCGCCATACAAATATTTATCTTCGGTAAATCTCGTCCCACATTGATGACCCCCAATGCACCCTGACTACTCACCGGCCATCGAGTTCATTTTTTATTCATTGAGGCTAACCGGTTGATGAAGAAAGGACAACCAGTTTTCACGCGGAAGAACTACTTGGCTTTGTCCGCCTGTGAAACTGCGGAAAACAACGGATCGTACGCATTCTTCGGTGGTTTAGACAAAATTGGAATTTTGTCTGTTTGGGTTTGTTTGGGTGCTATATGCTTTAGGCAAAATTGGAATTTTGTCTGTTTGGGTTTGTTTGGGTGTTA
>JAPYZJ010010199.1:0-12425 GCA_030522765.1 Ophioninae sp. B BG-2022a
AAACTGACTTGAAATTCGTATTCAGCGGGTCGAAAAACATACTCGTAGATAGGTGGCACCCGGTGTACAGACAATTTTTTTTTTGTGTGCCGGTGTTATCATCATTATTTCAATTGATAACCTTTTAGTGTCGACAAATTTATTGCGCACTCTGACCGCTTATCTTATTAGTTAGTATGTCAATTCGAATATCATAAATCTTGATTACAACTTATTTAAGTTACAAAAAGTCGTTTGCGCTTTACTCGCACCGATCCCGAAGCCAAATGAATTGTAATTAATAAAAGTAAGCAGCAATATATTCGTTTATATTCGTATTATTATATTAGTTCTCGTACTTTCATCAAGCGATAAACCGTTGATTGATCCCGCGCCCCTGCGGACCATAGCCAGTAATGCTACCAACGGAACCACCTGATCGTATATATTTCAAGTGTATTTTTTGGTACTTCACATTCGCGGCCAAATGGATGATTAACTTAATTTTGTGGATAATCCTTAGTGACTTGATAAGATTAAGAAGCATGTTTAAATTTTAACCGTTCTTATTTTTTTCAGATACAAAATCGTTCAAAACTTCTTGAATAATTGACCTTTTATGATACATCATGTTGAATAGACATTATTTCCAATGAATTTAAACGGCTTTGCGTCATTGTCGGCCGAAGACAATTTTTGATTAATTTTAATTTAGAAAAATGTCGTTCTCTTTTTGTGTTCGTAATCCCAAGACTTCTAGAAATTCGCAGTGCCGTCATAACATTTGGGAATGCCGATTGTGCCATATTACTATCAATCATCTTGTAAGATTTTTCGGCAGGTATTTGTTTTTCTTTATTTCCGGTATCCTCTAATTGTCAGACAAAGTATTTGAAGTGGACCATCTTGTCTATGACTTCGGGTTCGATATCATTGGAATAATTCTCCTTCAACTTAGAGCATGCCTTTCTAATATCCCCATCGGACTTTTTCAAGAAATCCGTTAGGAATCTAAACGGAAAATTAATTTCACTACATGCTTCTAGGCGTCCCGACAATTCTGTGCAGAGCATGTCTATAACGGGCAAATAAGTTTCAATTTTTAATTCATCTCTACCTCTATGAACCACTTCTTCTGCTGATCCGTCGTCGTGATGTCTTTTTCTTATTCGCACACACTGGCTTTCATCACTGTATTGCAAGTCAGCTTTTTCATTTGCTTTCATCTCGTAATCGTCAAATAATTCTCGTTGGACAAGTAAGAAATCTAAAAGAGATTTTTAGATATCAACTGCTGTCTGAAGTTCAATAGATGATTTTTGAAGCGATAAACTGACGTCATTGATTCGCTCCAGTATGATAGCCCAACTTGTGACGGCTGAGTTTCATCGCCAACAATGGACTGTAAAGCTTTCTGGAAACTGTTGTAACTCTGAGACAAAGCCTTAATCGCATCGGCCCTTGCACACCATCTCTCGTGTCTGATACTCTTGTCAGAATTAATGACGAGAATTGCTTATGTTCATCATCGTTTTCAAGCTGCTCGACCATTATTGCCCAGTGATGAGTTGACGTCGAAAAAAAGTTGTATAGTGCCTGTACTGATCCGAAAAATGAAATTGCTCCAACGTAGCTCTCAGCAGCACGTACTCCAACCAAATTCAAGGAATGCGCTGCACATGGAACGTAGTGTGCGAGGGGATTAATTTTCTTAAGTTGCGCCTGTACACCATTGTAACAACCGGACATATTCGACGCGTTGTCGTAAGATTAGCCTCTTAGATTTTTAATAGCAACGCCATGTCGATTTAAGAAATGTAAAATTGTGTTGGCCAGGTCTTCCCCTTTGCCACTTTCTATAGGAATAAATCCTAGAAAACGTTCTGATACATGTCTATTTGACGCAACGTATCGCAGTACCACAGTCAATTGATCAGTATGAGATATGTCTGGGTTTCAATATTTGGCTTCGACAATTTCGTTCATAATGAATTTTAATACCTTATTTCCCAATATTTCAATCGGTTCCTCGCAAATTTTTGAAGACAAATATAATTGTTTTCCCTTGTCTACTGAACCATATTTGGCTAAATGAGAACTGAAGAACGGGTCGTACTCTGCAATTAACTCTAAAATTCCCAAATAATTGCCATTATGTTGAGAACCAAGGATTTCGTTATCACTACGAAATGCTAATCCACGGGATGATAAAAATTTAATGACTAAGACCACTCTTTGTAAAACTTTCACCCAATATTCTCTTTCTTTGTTGACTGTAATTTCTAAAGAGGTATCTATTCGTCCTTGAACACGTCGTCTACTAATCAGTGTTTGCACACATTCTCGGCGCGTTGCATTATTCTCATGGATTGAATTCGGTGCGATACATTTTTCCAATCAGAAAACCCAGTTTGAAATTGTTATTGCTTTTGAGCATTACCAAAAAGTACACATGGAAAATAGTATACTTTCCCAGTAGATAGCGAATACATGAGCCACTCTCGTTTAATTTTACCACCACTTATATGTTTCCGAAAAAACATAGGTTGTGAAAAAAATCATTTTTTGCCATCGTCATATTGTCGGGCTGAAGTAGAAAAATCACACTCAAAGTGTTGACATTCGTTAGGATCTCTAGTACATCGAAAACATTTTACTGCCTCGGTAATATTTTGTCGCAAGCCAATGTCGTTCTCATATTCTACTCCTAGACCTAGAAGTGTTCCGTTTCGGTATTATAATTTGACCTCGGTCTCGGTTCGATCTTCCTCAGCTCCCACTCCCACTCCCGCCAACGTAACTGTTTCTGGACCTTGCTTTGACTGTTTACAAATATCGCAAGACATCTCTACTGACTCCACCGCCATCGTGTGGCTGGCGAAAGTGCTTGTTGACGCTTGAGGTTGATTTTTCGTTGATTGGCGAAATAACCCAAGTTGTCAGAGGTATTGTTCCTTCTTTAATTGTTAATTGAGCTTGTTTTGTTGCTCTTGCCGCTTTTTACGTTTTTCCGAACCACTTTGATATTTTTTCTTCACGGGTACTTCCGACTCCGACATTTTGGTCCTAAATGAAAAAAAAGGTAAAGAACATGTGATTAGTGCGGAATTTACACATGACTAATAAGTTCACTCATTTTATAGACAAGTTCACAATTAATTATCCATTTAATAAAATGCATCATCAACAAGTCAGCAACATCCATACAATCGCCACACTACAGAAGTATTGGCCTCCCCTCATACAAGGGGAGGGACCTGAGCCATACGCGCGCGGGCCCAGCCCAAAGTGATGAGTTCATAATTCTTCGAACTTTTTTTATCGCAGATATGCAGATTTACTCACGATATCTTCTTTCACCGTCAGAGCGGTCGGCAAATGTACTTAGTCTTCCACAAAACTCACCTGGTAAATGGAACTTTAGTTTGTTACACTCCTTTTCTCGCCGATTTTCTCGAAGAACTTGAAGTCTGTACAGACTGATCTAGCACCCTTGCTTAACAGTGATTTTTAAAACAGTAATAAAACTCTTCAAATTGTATTCACGGACCCGAATCGCAAAACTCGCATATCGCAATTGCGGCACCGTTGAACAGAGATTTACCTACAGTAAGTTATCAACAAAACGGGGATTCCCCCAATCCTGTCATGTAAACCCGGGATTCCCAAAGTGTGCGCCGCGGCACCCTGGAGCGCCGTAGAAAATAGAGATTGGAATACTAGTGCGCCGCGGGTTGAAAAAGATTGGGAACCCCTGATGTAAACCAAAGCAGTAATGCCAACGTTACGAAAATGAATTAAGCTCCACAATATCGAAATATCACGACTGAATGGGTAAACCAAAATGAGGCGAAGTTTTGAGGTGGTTTGAGTTTTGTTGCATAAAAATAATCTTTAACATATGTTTTTTTTTTTCATTTTTTAATCGGGAGTTCTGGGCCTCTGGTCATCGTGGGCCCCTAGGCACTGGCCTAAAGTGCCTTATGCGATGCAAATGAGACGGCATTTGGCACGTTTACTATCATTTCGCAAGCTGACAAAATTCCCTGAAGCATGCATCGAGGCACCGCCAAAATAAAAGGCGAGATTTTCGATAAACCGTGCGCCTGTGGATGCTTAGAGGATTATACCTTGCTGCAATCAGGGGCCCCGAAAAATAGGCTTATGTCGAGGTAAAAGTGCAGTACCGTTTACGGTACCGCACTACATTTCTATTCAATTAAGCAGCTTGCTCGATCGAATAAAATCATTGAAAATAGAAAAGATCTTTTGAGAGCTGATCCATCGATGCAGAAGGCGACGCGGTTGCACTCGTTCCGCACACCCCCTGCGAACGACAGCTACATCAAGGTAAATCATACGGAAATATAATTTCAAAAACAGCGGTTTTTCTTACTTTAAGTCTTACATGCAAAAGACATTTTTTACACGTTTTCTTGCATCCCAGATTCGAAACGCAGTCACTTCCTAGAAATAAAGGTTCTAAGGACAATCATCGATTCATGATATAACGAAGTCTATTTAAAACTAAAATATGCAATAGTTTGTTATAAAAGACAATATAAAGATCGCGTATTTGGAAGCAATACGAATGAAAGTAATACTAATAGTGCAAAATTAGACTGGGAAAATGCGAAAGACCTTTCTAGAATATTTTATCGACATTTTTCCATAGAAATGGAGAGTCCAATGCAAATTAAATTATGGATATCTTTTCAAGGTATAAAAATACATCGACATGGACCTGCGATATAACACTAACAGCCTAAATATAATAATTATTTCGAGGCTAAGCCCGCTGATCGGGCGCGCCTGATTGGCTGCCTTTAAAAATTAATAACACTTCAGGGGTTGATCCGGGAACCATACATGCTTTTATCAATTGTCTCAGAATGTCACGCTCAACTTCCCATTTAACGGATGAAATTCTCACGTGGGACACCCTGTATGCAGCGTGTTCCACGTGAGGATATATGAAATAAATATTTATTTTATATGAAATAAATATTTATTTCATACAATTTTAGAATACATCTATTATATATTTTATGACGTCCCTCGATCGCGTCACTGCCACCTAAATGGGACTCCAAGGGGGAAACGGGGAAAAGGGGGCTCAATAATAGAATGAAAAAAAAAAAACAACGAAAATCCGAAATTAAAGGATGAAAAATAACAATGTTAAATAAAAAAAATGAAGTGGCGCAATACAAAAGGAATAAAAATAATGAATTAATAAAATAAAAAGGAACGCAATTACAATGGGGTCGTGGAGAGCTCATACGCGCGCGGGCGGCACTTAGTCCAGCGGTCAAACTCGAGGGGATCGACTCGCGCATGTTGGGGCTAACTCGGCGGTTGCGGCAGGGAAAAAGGGGGAAAACCAAAATAATAAAAAAAAGTAATAGAAAATAATATACAAATTATAAAACGCTAATAATAACAAATTAAAACTTAATGGTAAAAGCTCGACGGTTCGGTTGGGCGCCAGCTCCCTTCGGGGAGCAATTCTCAATATTCACTCATACGCGGGAGAAGTAGAGGGGGGATCACGGGAGAACTCTAATAATTTCACTAGAGTTCTCCCGTGACCCCCCCCCCCTCCCTTCCCACGCATATTAGCGAATACTGAGAATTGCTCCCCTAAGGGAGCTGGAGCCCAACCGAACCCTCCCGCTTTTACCATTAAGTTTTGATTTGTTATTATTAGCGTTTAAAAATTTTTATTTTATTATTTTTTTCATTATTTTGGTTTTCCCCCTTTTTTCCCCTGCCGCGACCGCCGAGTTGTCACTAACGTGCGTGAGTCGATCCCCTCGAGTTTGACCTCTGGACTAAGTGCCACCCTCGCGCATACGAGCTCTCCCCCCACCGCATTGTAATTGCGATTCTTTCTATTTTATTAATTCATTATTTTTATTCTTTTTATATTGCGCCGCGTCATTTTTTTTTCTTTTTTGCGTTCTTTCTCCCCCGCCCCCCCCCCCCTCAGATTCGAGTCTTTTTGATTTTTGTTTGAGTCTTTTCCGTTCAGTTTTCTTTCTCGTCGCGCCCCAATTCGTTTTTTGTATTATCGCCGCAAGGACCCTATCCCCGTAACAACCGCGACTACGACGACGACGATGATCACGGGACCAGTGACGACTAAACCGCGACGACGTCCCATGGCCCAGCCCCATCCCCCCGCACTAGTAGAGGCCCTACCCCGGGGGACACTTTAGCCACCATTTACGACAGGATCGACGCCGTCCATGGCGTTCGAGACCTCATCGTTGCTTGCGACCGGGTGGGCCTAGCTCTCGAGGGCACAGTCCTCGAGTTGAAGGACCGGCTCTACCGGCACACGGTCAAGCAGCAAGTGCGGGGGGTCTCTATCGAATAGGGCCCCGCGAGGGACGAGAGGCGCCATTCTCCCCTTTCACGTTTTCCGCAGCCGTGAGCAGCGCCGTGTTATGGGAATTGGTCCACCCCACCGCGTCCGCCCACACCAGACCCCGGCCCCAAGACGCGGCCACCAGTACCCCTCCCCCCGGATTCCCCCGAGTCCCCGACGCGCAGCCCACATCCCCCACTCCTCGAGTACCTTTCGCCCAATCCACCCTCTGCCCTTGCCCCCACAGCCCCCGGAGGAGTGGGAGGATGAATGCTACGCTCGACCGAACCCCCGCCGTGCGGCCCAAGGAGCCGCATGAGCCCACTAACCCCAACCCCATCTTCCCTCCTCCGTGAGCAACCCCGGCCCTCCCAAACATTTGCCGTGCCCGGCCCATATTATAGCGAGTCCCGTTGGTCCCGAGATCCCCGGATCGGGGACCATTGGCGACGTTTCGGCCCAAAGATTTCCGGCAGGAAAGGAGAGGACGCGGAGGAATTCCTCTATCGCCTCCACGCATTCAGCCACAGCCGCGACTTGAGCCAACCCGACGTTCTGAAGGCGCTTTCCGGAGTCTTGGAGGGTGTGGCACTGATGTGACATAGGGTGGAACAAGGTGAGTGGACCTCTCATGCGGAGTTCGTGTCCCACTTCCGGGAGAGATTCTCGACCGGAAGGTTGCAGGAGCGGCTCCGCGGAGATTTGGAGGTCCGGACCTCAGGTCCGGACGAACCCATCGGCAGCTTCATCACCAAGATGACGGCGATGTTTGCCCTTTTGAGCCCCCTATGTCCTTCCGCGAACAGTTGAAGCTTTGCTGCTCCAACTTAAACCCCGACCTGAGCAGTTATGTCCACCGGGAGGACATAACTGTGCACTCCAACTGCGATTTATTGAGAATAGGAAGGCGCCGGGTGGAAGAGAGGGAGCAGGTACGTAGGTACCGTCCCCCGCCAGCTGCTAGCGTGCTGGTCCCCCCTCCGCTGCGTACACCGCCGAGCCCAAAGAGAAAAGTTACCGGATGGCGGTCATGAAAGGCCCGACGGATACCGCAAAGAAGTAAGTAGCGCACTCCCACTCCCGCCCGCAGTGGATGCGGTGTTTTCCCGGCCGCCAGCCCCAAAACCCAGGGAACCCTTCCCCCGGCCAACCCCAAGCACAATACTCCCCCAGCCCCAACCCCCAACGAAACCCCACTATACACCCGGTGTACCACGTCTGGCAGACATGGCAGCACGCGCTGCCCCCGCGCTGCTCCCGAAGTCCGCAAAACCCCAGTCGAGCGAAGCTGACCGATGCTTCAATTGCCGTCAGGCACGGCACCGGTACAGCCAATGCCCCGAACTCCGCGGATATTTTGGCGCATTTGTGGTTATGTCGGCGCGGACGTAAACTAGTGCCGAGGTTGCGCCCGTCGCCGTTTGGGAAACTTCCCCGCGGGGGGCCGATAACCCGACGACCCCCCAAAATCTTGAGCACCGCTAGTGGCGGAGTGGTGGCCGCCCTAGGAACTTTGAGCCAGATTCGAGTAGTAGAGCCACACCCTCTTTGCGCATCCTCCACCCCAGCCCCCTTTGAGCCCGAGACACCCCATTTGATAATTGACCCCGCATGGGAATCCCATGTATTTGCGTACCTCGACGACATTATTATAGCGACAGAGACAATGTCATACCATTTTGGATATTTGCGACGGGTACTGACGACACTTGGAGACGCAGGTATGGAGATTAACCGGGAGAAAAGTGAATTCTTCTGTCCGGAGGTCTCCTACCTTGGTTACATTATTGGGCAGGACGGATTAAAAGCAGACCCTGACATAGTCGCCCCCATCCTAAAATACCCCCACCCACCACCCTCCGCCAACTACGCCGCTTCCTCGGCATGGTAGGCTGGTATGCCCGTTTCCTCCCCACCCGCGCCCAAGACCGTGCACGCCTGATCCGCCTTCTGAACAAAGATGTTGCTTGGCACTGAGAACCCGAGCAGCAACACGCCTTTGAGACCCTCCGGCCCGGTCCGGCCGAAACCCTGACCTAGACCCCCGTCTCCCCCCCCCCCCCCCCCACCCCCCATGTCCACCGCCCGTTTACCGTGCAGACCGACGGGACACCGCCGTCGGCGCGGTCCTCACCCAGGTGTTCGATGGTGATGAACATCCCATTATTTTCGCGAGTCGAGCCCTCACCACCGCAGAGCAAAAATTCACGGTCGCCGAAAAAGAATGCTTGGAAGTACTGTGGGCCGTGAAAAGTTCCGTCCCTATATTGAGGGGACGCACTTCACGGTCATCACAGACCACAGCAGCCTGCGGTGGTTGAATAATTTGCGTGTCCCCTCTGGCAGATTAGCCCGCTGGGCCTTGGCCAGGCAAGCCCTTGACATCACAATCGAACACCGAAAGGAAGCCCTCCATGTAGTCCCCGATGCCCTGTCCCGTATGTATGAGGGCGAAGCCGCAGCCTGGGAAGACATGTCGAGTACCATCGACCCATGGTGCTCGACCAAAACGGTGAACGTCCGGGAATTCCCCTCCAAATACCCCAACTGGAAGATAGAGGGAGCCCACCTCTACTACCACCGCCCCCGCCCCATTGTCGACCCAGCTCTCCCGGACCTGGACGCCAGGAAAATGGTATTACGTCACGGAGCCCTCCGTGACGCCCGAAACACCCCCCAAGCCGGCCACCTTGGAGTCGATAAGACGTATCAACGGGTCACGCAGGACTTTTTCTGGAAAGTTCATCAAATCTCTTCATCAAATTTCTGGAAGCCAAAGCCCTGAGGACAGCAACTGGACAGACCATAATGACGGCACTTGAGACACTGGTACTGAACCGACACGGCTGCTCCCAATACTTACTGACAGACAACGGGACTGAGTTTGTGAACAACCACATGACAAAACGATTGATAGAGATAGGCATCCACTAAACAACCACCCCCACCCCGCTACCACACCTAAGCCACCTCGGAGGAAAGAGTCAACCGAACCCTAAAGACCATGATTAATCCGTATGGAGAATTGGACCGTCGCGACTGGGACGCCCACCAGTCAGAGTTTTGTTTTGCAACTAATACCGCGGTCCAATCCTCCACCCACATGACCCCTGCCTTCCTGAACTTTGGCCGTAACCCCCGCCCGGCCCCTAGCTCGAGGACGCCACCAGCCGGAAGAAGACCAAGGTCCACATAACAGATTTAAAACCGTACCTTGAGTCCCAAAATCGAGAACCCCCACCCCCGACCACGACGGTACGCGTCTCTCTACCAGCGATCGACGATTGCGCCCCCGTACGCGGTGAGTCCTACAAAATGTGTTCGATTTTTCAGCAGAGATGATCACGGCAGGAGGCCGAGCGCGGATGCAGGCCCGTCCCATCGGGAGGCCCCATTACCGGGTCCCGTTGGAAGAGACTCTCCCGGAAGAACCCTTGCCCTCGGCCCTTACCTACCTCTTCGACCCCCCCCCCCCCCCCCCCCCCCGCCCGCAAAGTTGGAAGCGCAAAAAAAACAAAGAAAACCAGGGTAGTACAGTGCGTGCGGGGTGGGCGGGTGAACGGTGGGTGGGGGACTGCGCAAATGGGGCTCTAATAAACGCACAATATAAAAAAAATAAAAAAACTAAAAAAACCAACTTCCAAAATAAACTTGGCACGCGAAAAAAGTGGGGGGGATTTGGGTTTGTTTGGGTTCGGTAGGCTGGGGTCTGCTTGGTTTGGGATTCGGTAAAGCGCGAAGGGGGACGAAAATCCACAAATAATGACTCGAAACAAAACCATAAAAACAAAAAAATAATAATAATTTCAATGATAATAATAATAATGCGGGGCTTTGGGTCGTGGGCTCGTGCTATAATAAAAAAAAAACAAAAGAAATTCGAATGATAAAAGAAAATAAAAACCCGAAAAATATTTTTTAAATTTTTCGGGCCCCACGTTGGGTGCCAATTTATGACGTCCCTGGCTGGCTTCACTGCCACCTAAGAGCCGAGCAAGGGGGAAAGCAGGGGAAAAAGGCGGCGAAACATAGAAATAAAATAAAACTCCAGCGAACTACAAAAATAAAGAAGGTTTACAATTGTAATAATGAAAAAAAAATGAAATATAAATAATAATAACAAAAACTGATCCGTTGGCTGAGCGGGCTAAGGCGCAGCTAGCGGCCAGCGGATCAGGGGGTCCTGAGTTCAAATCCCGGTAGCGATCGAGATTTTTGTTCGAAATTTTTCGATGGAACTCGTTCCGCTGCCGAGAGTTGAACTTGGGACCGGCTGTACTGGTATGGGTTTTCCGCAGTTTCCCTATGCCCGTGCCAGAAATGGCACGGGGAATACGGTACAGAGGGGGTAAGTCGGCTGCGGCTGCGAGGAAGGTGGGGGGAAGGCAGGAATCAAGGTGGCGGAATAGGAACGAAAACAAGGTTGGGGAAACAGGAGGAAACAAGTTGCGGGAAAAACAGGAAGGAACAGGGAGGGGGGCGACCATAAAAAACCCGAAGGGTACAACGGTATGGTACAACAATAAAAAGAAAATAAAAAAAAATAAAAAATAGAAATAATACGAATAATACGAAAAAAAAAACGGAATTCGAGTACAATGGGGCGGGGGGGGACTCGTACGCGCGAGGGGGCACTTAGTCCAGGGGTCTATCGCGATGGGTTCGACTCGCACATTTTGGGGTTAACTTGGCGGTCGCGGGAAAACACAAATAAAAATTATTTGACAAAAAGAATTCAACCTTTAATACGCGAACTTCCGATTTGGGCGCCAGCTCCCTTCGTGGAGCAATTCTCGATGTTCGCTACGCGGGGAAAGAGGGGGTCGGGGGTCACGGGAGAACTCAATAATTTTGACTCTGTGATAAATTCGAATGGCTCTTATAATGAGCTGGCCTTGCTTCGCAGGTGCGGCAAGGCATTGTTTTCCTAGCGAAGGTCGCCGGTCGGCTGGCTCGGGACTTGCGCGCGCGGCGAGTATCGCACTCGGTTAGCCGGTGGACGAGGGACTTCACTAGGGTCGGGGGCGTGGGAGGGGAAGACGGTATGGGGAACGCTAACACGCCCGATTTTTGGGAAAAGGGTGGCTTGATTTTACGTGGGAATCATAGGGGAACGCGGGAACGGGCTTGGGGGCACGCACTGCACGGGGAAACGCTCTTCTGTGCACTTGCAATTAATATCCTTGGATTGAGGGGGGTCGGGAAACGCGATAAAAATAGTACAAAGGAAAGCGGGAAATTGGCGGCGGGCGTCGCGAAAAAGACGAGAGACTTACCCGAGACGATTCTCGGCTAATCCAAATAAAGAAAAAAAGGCTTCTGCGTGAAGCGGGCGGCCGGTCGACCTCACTCTCTAACTCGCTCACACACTCTCACACACGGACTCATTCAAAAAAAGCAAAAAAGAGGATAAAGAAAACGAGGCTAAAAAAAGAACTTTAAAAAGACGCTCGAAAAAAAGGAATGAGAAGAAAATTGCAAAGTTCTCAGAAGGATCGATCGTTCGGCAAGGGTTCGACGATAACTGATGATTTTCGCTGTGGCCGCGAGTTCTCGAAATTCTTCCGAGAAGGGTTGCTGGGCGCCTCGATGGGGGGCAGCACCGGCCGGGCGGACAAGGATAATTTTTGGGAAGATCGACTGCCGGTCGCTATGAGGAAAATGCAGGGCGGGTAATGTGCGGCGGGTGATTATCGGTTTTGGCGATTTGGGGAAATAGGGATCCGCTTTATCGATGACATCACCGGGCGACGACGGATGGCAGCAGCATGACTGTTGAGGTCTCGATCCGGTGACGGGCGTCTCTCTCTCTCTCTCTCTCTGTATCTGTAGGTATCTCTCTCTGTATCAGATAGGTTATAAATACGTGGGGGCGAGAGGCAACGCGATCTTTATTCGGAAGGCGGATGGCAAACGGCGCATTCAGGTTAGGTCGTTGGACGATCTTCACAAGTTGTGACCGTCTAATGTTGATGCTGCCGTGGGCGAGAGTGTGGCGATTGCTCCAGCTTCAGGGGCTGTGGCTGTGTTGCGTGGCCCATGCGAATCGGTCCATGCTCGTCGCGTATGTGGT
>JAPYZJ010010237.1:0-10003 GCA_030522765.1 Ophioninae sp. B BG-2022a
AACCATTCGTTTGTCGATTGGCTATATCACGCAAGAATAATCGGCGGAAATCTGACGCCGCCGCTCTAAAAGTGTCAGTAACTGGGACGTTTACCTTAAGTAGTTTCTCTCGGTGTAGGGGAGACTGGGTACGGTTGAAACGGTGGACGGTTGAAACAGAGCGAATATCTCGTGAACAAGGGGGGGGGGGGGTGACAGGTCGAAATTTGACAGGTGACAGGTCGAAACTTGAATTAAAATTCAAGTTTCGACCTGTAACTCCCTCGTACCCCTCACCGCATCGAGCACTGTTTACGAAATATTCGCTTTATTTCAACCGTCCACCGTTTCAACCGTACCCAGTCTCCCCTACGGTTCCAAGTAGAATTTTATGTACGATTCTTACTCTCAGACCGAACGAGACATGAAGGAAATAATTGTTTAAAAACTAATCAACAATATCAGGTGTAAACCACTTATTTTTGATAGTCCTGTATTTCGACTAAGCACATTATTATCGGCTGTACATACCAGAGCGTTGAGTCCTAAATCACTAAGGCTTTCCGAAATTGGAATTCGAAACATTCGCCAACAGAAAAGCGAAAATTATGTGGATAATCCGGGTCATTCCGGTCCATTAATTATTTCATCGACATAACCGATCTCCATCGATGCATTGAAATTGAAATTTAAGCAGACTTTTTATTGCGGAAAAGGGAAATGGACTCGAGCCACGGTTCGTGTGAGCTCGCGAGACATTAGGATCCCCCGCCCCCTGTCCGCCGATCACAATAGTAGATTCCCACGGAGAATTAGCTCATCCGAATTTCACAAAATTTGACCAGACAATGTGAAATTGATAAACGAACAGCTGTCTTCTCTCCAAATTTCTCAAATCGAAACAACAAATTAAAGTTTGTATTACCACGAGAACGTCGTGATGGAAATGATGTAAACCATAAAGTTTGGTTAATATCACGACTTGGAGGAGAGAAGAATCGCGTAGCCATATTAAAAACACACAGTTTGGGACCTCAATCATTTGATTCTGTCACATATTTTAATAGGACCGTGGGAATCTACAATTTATAGGTATTCTTTTACGATTTGGAGAAAATATCATCCGACATTTGTGACATTTAGTTCCAGCGAATGTCGGGAGCAGCGCATATCCGTCCAGAAATTTATTGGTGAGACCCCAAATCATAACGTATCCCTATAGGGATTTGATGGGGACACCCCAATTATGGAGTCCTCGTTCGAATCCTCATGAATTCCCCGCTATTTCCCGACCTCGGTCATTTCACATTTTTTCACGGATAATTGTATCAGGACCATTGCAACCATTAAATACTTGTAAATAATTGTAAAATATTGTTGTAAATAATCGTGGAAAAATGAAACATTAACAACACTGGAAACTCTATTTTTTTTCTCAGTTTAGGATTTGTACATAGGAATCCAATAGGGATTCCGTACAGGAATCCAATGTACGAACGTCATGCTCGTATGCTTCCCGTATGGGAACCCAATGCGATGCCCCATTGGATCCCTATCAGGGATTTGGGAGGAATATAAGAATCCAATTGGGTCCCTATTAAAATTTCGGCATGGGATCTCGACAATGTTGCCTCGCGGTAGATAGCTGTAGCTCGAACTAATTTTGTTTTACCGACGCGAGCAGAGGCTGCGTCGAATTTTCGTCGCGGGTATCGCCCCCTCTTAAATGTAGATCACAAAAAAAGACCAGACATCTCTGAAGAATCAATCAGCTATTCTTCGAAAATTACGGAGACTCCGGAATTAAGGGAGAATTGGCACCGGAAATGTCTTGAGGGAAGACAAAGGCAAGGAACAAAGAAAAAGAAGGAAAAAACACGCAAAGATGAAAAGACAGACAGTGAGAAAATGGGTGAGAAGCCGAAGAGGAAAAAATTGAAGAGAAACGAAGGGAATTGGAAGGCAGAATCAGGGATAGGGGCTTGGTGAAAGATCGCCCGTGAGAAGTGAAGGAAGACTATGACGATGCTGGAAGGAGGGTAGCGAGCAGTTGATCAGGCAGTAATTGATCGGATACCCGCAAGGAGCAAACACTTTGTCCTTGATTGATGAACTAATTGACCTTATACGGAACACACCTTCGTTGGATCCTTGAGAGTGAAGATAAATGAGGACACTATCATGGCCGACGCGACTTCAATGAGCCCTTCGAAGGATATTCTCGCATGCCTTTGACGTTTCACCCAACAATACACCCTTGTGTGGAACATTCGATCGGTGGCTTTTTCACACCGGCTTGTGTATAACCCTACACCTACATGGAACATAGAAGGGCTTCGCAATAGTAAACTCGGCAGCCCTTTTCCATAGCACAGCCTATTTAGTCTTCGTTTTCGCATATAAAACGTATTATATATCATACGTATTATATATTACGAAAATAAATTGCATACACAAACGTATGTATATTACAAATAAGTAGAATTATTGTACATTGATGTTTTTTTTAAATCATGATGAGAAAAAGAATTAAGTCATATTTTTCAGCCATGAAGGGCACGAGTCCGAATCTAGATTTTAGTATTTAATTTTTTAATATTCTTTTATTATTTATTGAATTTTTTATATTTTAATATTTAACTTTATTTGTATATTTAATTTCTAATTTTACAATCTTATTTTCCCATCTTGTTAATTACATTATTATTTACACATTTTTATTATTTATTAATACACCAATTCTTCCGTAAAATTCTTTCAAAAACACTAAATTTCGTTTCAACAGGACGTCACGTGCGACAATCCTCATATTAAAAAAAAAGAAGAAAAACCCTCGAAACCAATTAACCGAACCTACGCCGAAAGTAAAAATCGTTTGTTTTATACGTTGGAAACATAAGCGCGAAAATAACGAAAGGGGAGCCACGACTCGACGATCAAAGAGACATCGCTATATTGGCAAATACGATACGCGACCGAAAAAGCTGATAAAAAAGAAACCATAAACGATAGCGAGGGCAATATTTAAATGGAGATGCATGACCAGTTATGCATTATGTACATAGCCACCATAGCGTTATTTTCGAGTCAACGGATGTTCAAAGCCAAACTAAATGAAAAAAAAAAACGGAAAATACCAATCGCTGAAGCAGCTTTTCCTGTACCGTCATTTTAGTTCGAAACTAAAAAGAATCGTCAAACAAGCATAACTTGAATTCAGTGGCACGTGAAATTTTCAATCATGGCTGTACCGGAGCTTACATTGTCAATACCGGATCTATTTGCATGGAATGTATATGCGTAGGAAATCCTCACGCGAAGAACAATCAACGAACTATCGACGTATTTTTACAACGATCACCTACAATGTCAGACCTATTGTTTGTACGTTTTGCTCGTGCAATTAACTTCGTTTTTCAATGACATACAAGACCTTCAAACTTATCACTTTTTAATAGTAAATTCTTGATTATTATTTTTATGCGGCAAGCTGCAATGACAGTCTCTTTATTTATGCGTTGACATTTTTTTAAATCTAATGATCGTCATTATTTAGGGCAATACGAGTCCATAAATGTCGTCATTTTTATTGTGGTCAATTATTGATCATTGTTCTATTGAAAGTAACCATTTATTTAATCATTCATCTAAAGAAATAATAATGATTTGTTATTATTATTTGTTACAACACATTGTTATTGAATCTATTATTACTAGTTTTTACAATTCCCGGCGTTTAGTCGGTTCCTATGAGTACTCTACGGACAGTTGTCAAGTAGAATACTCTCTCATAAACTGGTTACAAATAGATCTTGGTGAGGTCTTAATTAGTTGCATCGCTTTCATCCCTGATGTTATTGTTGGTGTCCACGAAATTCCCCTCTTCGTCGGTGCTCAGAAACTTTCTCACAAGGTGGCATCTCGAGGATAACCGCCTTCTGCATTTCTTCATACGTCCGCTCCAGGAGCCCATGGTGTGCAGGGCGCCACTGAGTTGTTTCGGTATCACTCCCGTCGACGGTAGAACGATTGGGACTATCCTGACGGTGTCCATCCTCCACAGACGCTTTATCTCCATGGCAAGCTCCGCATATTTTGCGATCTTTTCGCGGCTCGTCATCTCTACGTTGTTTGTGTTTGGTACTGCAATATCAATCAAACTAGCTGTCTTCATGCGTTTGTGGATCAGTGTGATATCCGGTCTATTCGCAGCGACCATCTTGTCGGTTAAAATGGCTCTGTCGTAATACATCTTATGCGTATCATTGTCCAGAACTGCCTGTGGCGAAAGCTTGTAATATGGCTGCTCTTCGGTAGTAAGCTGATGTTTCCGGGCTAACCGCTGATGTATGATGTTGGCTACCATGTTGTGTCTGTGCAGGTATTCTCCTTGACAGAGCAGGCGGCATCCCGACGTGACATGCTGAATTGTCTCGGGGCAAATGTGACATCGTCTACATTTATCGTCTTGCATTAGAGGATCCTTGATGATGTATCGCCTTGACTAGGTTCTTAGCTGCTAATCTACTCCTGCAAATTTTATTGAGCCTGGCCGTGTAGTTATTCTTGATGCTATTCTTGACCCGAGAGTGCTCAATTAGCCTTGCTTGCATCATTCCGAGGTACTTGTATTCTTCGCCATCCCGCATTGCCCTCACAGATCCTTGGTCGCTGATAGGATAGTCTCCTTCTGCCACCTTGCCCTTCTCGATATGGATAATTCTACATTTCTCTAGTCCAAATTCCATGTTGTTCCTTTTCGTCTTGCGAAAAGGTGTGCGTTATGTCGAGAAGGTGTTTCACTTGTTCTTCGTTACTCGCATAGAGTTTTAGATCGTCCATATACAATAGATGTGAGATGACGTATTCGCTTACCCGGCTAGCCTCAATCTTGAAACCGTACTTTGAGCTGTTCAATTGCCTGGATAACGGATTCAGCGCAAGACAAAACCATAACGGGCTCAGGACATTCCATTGGAATATTCCACGCCGTATTCTGATTTTCGAAGTCGTTATCTGGTCTTCCTCCTTTGACAATCGTAGTGTGGTTCTCCAGTGCTTCATTATCCGCACTGTGAAAACGAACCGTGTAGTTGGTGTTTTGAAACAACACATAACATTCTCACAGCGTATGTAGGACCTGGGTAATGTGTTGAAACGACACGTTTCACTTTATTTAACGTGTCGAAATAATACCGGTTGTACTATTCTTGGCAGCAACATGCTTTAAACACATTGTTAGAGAACACACTTCATGCAAGACGCATAAAGTGTGTTGAATCAATGCGTTTTCTCTAGATCAACACACGTGGCGTAGCTACACGCGTCGTGAGGAACACATTTCGTTTGACAGGGCGTCGTAAAGTAATTCACTTTCACGCGTATACCCCGAACAACACAGCAAGCGCATTGATTTGACAATATGGCGATCATTTATAACGTCGGTATCGCGATGGAAGAATATGCTAGAGCTATTTTCAAGTACGAATTATGTTTCTTTAAAACTGAAAGCCACAAGTTTTTAATGCACCATGTCATAAGACACCATAGATATGATCCAAGGTTCAGGGTTAAATGTTCAGAATGCGGTTGCGGTGTTGTGTTCACAAAATGGACAAGTTTTACACGGTACGTCGCACGGAAACATCCGTGATGATAAGTGATTTTGATGATAAGCATACATGTAGATAACTTGCTCGCTCACCTACATATGCCTGCATATATGAAAATAGTTTTATACGATTTCAGTGTTCTCATTCAATGCAGGGGCTAATACAGTTCCTTTTCTGTGTAGAAAAACCGCAAGTAGCGAACAGCGTGATGGTTAGTGTGCAGTCTTAGTTGGAGGTAGGTTAGGTATATTCGAGGCCAGTATTAATGATAAAATTTATTTGCAGTCAATTATTACAGGACGACCGGTAATCATCGAAGGTGACAACACAGCATCGAAAGGAGCCATTCATCGAAAGGAGCCATTTGTGACGGGAAACATTTTTTTTCGTACACGCGCGTAATGCTATTGATACTAGTCCTCTTCAAGTACACACAAAAATATGTGTTGCATCAAAACGCGTGGAAGCGTATCGAAAATCCCAAAAAGTAAACGATATCTAAAAGGATAACACGCTTTAAGTGTGTAGTATAAGACTTGACACATTTTAAACGTGTTGAAATCGGCGACAAGCCTTTACACGTCTATAATGTGTTGAAGCAGCACACAACAAGTGAGTTGTAACCCACACATAAAATGTGTAGTTGGGATATCAACGCAGGACTATCCGTATTGAATACGGCGACAAGATTACACCCGTAATACGTGGTGAAACAAAACGTTTATTTTTACAGTGCGCGTCAGAAAGCTTACGATGGTTGGGTGTACTATTGTATATTAGTATTATTATTATTATTATTATTATAAGTAATTAAGTTTATTAGTATAAGTATTAAGTATATTAGTTTTATTATAATTATTATTATTGTTGTTATTAATACCGTCATCATCATCATCAACTTGTATTATAGTCAATCATTGACTATTATTATTTTAATATTATTTATAGCCAAATGGATCCGACAAAAATTATCGTGTGTTTTGTCAGCCCTCCCGTTCGGAAAATAAACGTGTCGGATCACGCTCGCATATGATCGCAAATGACGCTAGTCACATTTGTCGGATATCGGGCCGACCCCGCCCGCGCCGCACCCCCTGTGCCGGCGTCGGTCGGTCGTGGCCGACAGTCGACTAGTGTGAACAGAGGCACCGATACCCGATTAAAATCGGAATCCGACAGACGACATAGTGGGAACGAGTTCTTAGGCTTGTAAATTTATTTTGGATGAACTTTTTGTGCAACAGTTCATCCAGTAATATCTGAAGGGTGTAAGCTACCTCTTACGCGAATTCATCAGACCTATTCGTATTTTTTGTTTTAAAAATGATTAAAAATGATTATATAAATGTTCCTTTTATCTTCTACAATTTAATGTTTTCCTGCTGTGAGCTGATTACTCGGAAAACAAGAGTAAATACGAGGCGATAGATGGGGAAGACGACTCTTCTTTGCAAAACAACAACCAACCGATTATCAAGTGTTGTCACTGCATAAACTCGAGCAAAAAATAACCGCAGTAAAAACCAACAGAAGTCTTATTTCCATCGCAATTATTTCGCGTCCGTGTTTACCGCTCCATCATCGTGTGTTTTTTTCCTCTCACCATTTGCTTTTCATTCTCTCTTCTTATTTTTGCGCTCTGGGAAGATCTCTCCCGGGCACTCCATGGAACGACGTACTTCCGAAAACCTTCATTCTCCCGAGGTGGATTCTGGGCAAAGAGTTGCTCCCAGATGATGATGATATTACACAATACCGGAGAACCTTAAACTCGGTCAATTTGGGAGCAACGGGTAATTGGATAATTGGAGAAGTGCGCACAGGGCGTGGGTCTTTAACACCTCGAGAGGAAACCGATTTCCACTACAACGGAAACGTCTCGTTCTTCCGTTTCGTTTATCTCGTCGAGTCAAGGGTCAAAATAGAACCCTTCATGAATTATTTAATAGCAGGAAATAAATGGACATATCGATTTTCGTGTAAAAGCATTCGATCTTTCATCTTTATAAACAAAATTAATGTTTTAGACAAATGAACATACAATATCGTTTTTTTCTTTGAACACAACGATTGTTTTACAATTCATTATTTTTATTCTCGTTTTTTACTGAATTTAAGATTTATTGTTAATTGTTAAATAAAAATGCTTTTCTCTCGCTGATTTTCGTAGCTCGAATTCGCCAAAAATGATTATCAAAGTAAAAACAAAAAAATCATATTCGTTGCATTGATCCACACTTTAACCATCGAGTGAAACGAAAACAAATTTTCATACCTCGACTGCTGATTCTCGTAACTCAAAATCGTCAAAGATGTTTTTAAAAATTAAAGAAATAATCATTTTCGTTTTACCTCTGGAAACTTGAACGATCGATCGAAACGAACCCAAAAACGATAACCAGACTCCACAAATCTCATAATCCCTAGTTTCATGATCCTATGATCCATGATCCATGATCATATGATAAATATATTCCAGCATGAAACAACGAAATATCTCATTACCGTGAAAACACAAACCGCGAATTCAAGGTTGATAAGATCGGTAAGAATACAGGATGAACGAATGCCTCACCATCGCCCAAATTGATCGAACATTATTTTACCGTTAAATTATATCATTGACCTATCATTCTTCCGCGAAAGTTGTTTTTCTTTCCATCATTACTGGTCCGATTATATTCGTTTCATTTTACAATATTCCATAGCCGGGAAACCCGAGGAAGGGCTTCACGTCGATTGTATGCGTCGAGTGTTTTCGTTGCATTCACGAGTTCATGAAGATGTGACCCGTTCAACAGCGCACATCCGATATACATCAATCTGCGTGTGAATAATGCAAAATTGAATGCACCAATTCCCGGTTAAACCGGGGGGAAAGGGGGAACCTACTGGGACCCCGATAATAATAATAATAATCAGTATTCACACTTGTGTCGTATAGGGGTCGCGTTGAGCGATGAGTGTTATATAACGTCGACCGAATTCGCGGATGATTTGACAGAATTAATTACACGTCTCTCGTCCTCATATATATATATATATATATATATATATATAATGTATGTGTATGTGTAATGTAGGTATGTATATATGTAAAATTGGAAAGCGCGGTCGCCATGTATAACCACCGCTTTCTGCCCACCGATATATAGCAATAATTATTGTGGGATATGGAGAGAATAATACTCTCGTCAGTTCGGAGCCTGGCATTTGATACGTACGAACTGCGTCCCTCTGCAATGTACAAACGCGTACACGTAGTACGCGGAATCTGGGCATTTTTTTCGCGAAGTTTCCAATATTTAAAGTATTCGGCGTTGGCTACGTGTGCTTGAAGTTTTCATCGTTGAGCCACCGCTATACGTTTTTTTTTAATTTTATTGTTATAAAAGTTGATTTATTGGAAATTTGTCACGAATCGCTAATTGAAAAACGTACGAAATGTTCGCATGATTTTTGTCGTTGATATTCAACTATGTATATTACGCACCTACAGATGTATATACGTATAATATATCTGGACGACCTTCAAATGTCCTTCAACCCAGTTTTTTGGTTTGTTCGAATTTAACTTTTTCTTTGGTGGTTAAACTTTTTGGGTTGTTTCGTTTGGGTTTGTTTGATTTTAACATAAAACAAATTTATGTAACTTTCAAATCGGCTTAAATCCAGAAATATTTTTGACTCAAAAGTCATTTCAAACTACATGATTAAATATATTCGGATGCAGACTGCAATGCAGGATACGCCATTGCGCATCAAAAAGCCTGCAATTGCCTTGAAAAAAAATCATGAAAAGAATGAAATAGAAACAAAAACAGACGACGACAGCCATGTTCTCCTAACTGGTTGAAATTACGATACATCCATACTCTGGATTTTTAAATCCACCATGTGATGATCCATTTGAACAGCGAATTTATTCCCGCGTTTCCCACCCAATAGTCATGTCAGGGAGGGGAGTAAACCGACACGGACCGCGTAGGTCGGTTAGTTTTGGCGAAAATCAGTCACGAATTGGGATCCCTGAGAAGCAGTCATTGCGAGAGAAATTCCTTCTCCGACGAACAGCGTTACCTCGCTGCGACCATCGAAATAAAATATAAATATTAACCATTATGCTACCATCAGGCGATACAATACGCATTTTTTTCAAATGTAATAATCATGTGAACGGAAAACATCTATGATATAATAAATAATTGACAAATAAAATATTCACCATTAACAGAATTATTACAAATGGCGCCCAACTTGTAGGCACGATTATTACGCAGTTTGTTACTTTACCATTCATATATATATACAGGGTGTCCCAGCTAAGAATGTCATCCGTGAAATGGTGGGTAGGGGGTGAAATTCTAAGACGATTGATATAAGCATGTATGGGTCCCAGATCAACCCCTGAA